>MU151440.1:5308-25872 GCA_015584085.1 Macrolepiota fuliginosa MF-IS2
TTTTTTTTGTCCTGATGAGAACAATCGGTCACAAGATTTGTTCCATCCTTGTGAGCATAATCAATGAATGCCAGCGATGAGTCCAACTGTTAACAATGGCATTAAGAGAGTATAGCCTAGCCCTAACACAGCATACAAAAGGAGACAATGCGAGCTATAATTTCGGCGACGACTCAGAGCAAAGCGCCTGGCGAGTCCTGCTTGTGGTGCGTTGGTGCGTCGCCAAAGGAGGTTTGAGGGATTTGAGTTGAGGCGGCAGTTGTGGAATGCACATAGGACGGTAGTTCACACCGCTCCTAGTGATGGCGTAATTGAGTCTGAAGGCGATTGTAAGAGTGGGGTTGGAATCAATCCGGAGCGGAATATCGGCCTCCAGCAATTTCCTAACTTTTGACGGTACTACCTACTTCCACACTTGCCCCTAACGCTGCCCCGCCCTCCACCACGTTCCATACTTGCTGAGAGGCAATGCGATATCAAGCAGTGCAGTCGTCGAAATATTGAAAGACGCAGAGTAAGGGGCATATTTATCCGTTTTATCTTTGTCCATACGCCACGTGACACATGTACGTCACCGTTCTCTCGACCGGATACCGACGTTGCTTTCTTATGTTTCACACTATTCATGAAATTTCCCCGCGGCGGAATCTTCTGAATCATCAATTAAACTCGCTGATCACAGGCACCATCCGCTTCTTGGGGCTCAGTCGCCTCGGCCCAGTGACCACCGTCCCCATTCCTCACCTGTTCCTCACCCACAACAGTGGGTGTCCTTGCGACAAACACACATAGCGTACTCTCTGGCGTGTATAAAGGGCGCTCTACTTTCCCGGCACTAAGGAGATAGAGGAAGTACGTGTCAATCATGTAAAACCTGACAAAGCGTTTCGCCCAGGAGATAGAGGAAGTACGTGTCAATCATGTAAAACCTGACAAAGCGTTTCGCCCCGCATTCAAAGGAGATTCGGCTAGGAAATCAAGGCGTGTGTTTCGTAGTTCTTGTTTGACTGATGCTCATATTGTTGGGACCCCAGGGGGTCGGTAAACCAGATCATATTGTACATTGCTCGATCGTTCAATACACCATCGCCCATTCATATCCACCACAGCCTTTCCAACCTGAGTGTTGAGTGCTGAATGACAAAGTAGTGCCGAGCCACGAATATACAGCGTTGTGTTCCAGCCATCTCTAACGTCTTGCTAGGTACGCCCTCCGGTTATGCCTTTCATATTTCAAACTTTTGATATACGGCAGCGCCTTTGCAACTAGTGATGAAATGCTTTCGAACGTGGCTAAATTTGACTAAACTCTATTCAGGCTAAGAATGTCTGGTAATTTGAGACAGACGGCCTATGCTGTGACCGTCATTTTTTGTTGATTAAGAAACTACGCTCAACATTTGAGGAAGTACTCGAGATACATGGATCAGGTCTTGAGTAAGGACAAGACGGGGCGTGTTTGAGCAGGGAAGAGGGAAAATTTGGGCAAGGTCTGCGCACCAAGCGACGACATTTTTCAGGAAACTTCAAGGTACGTGCTTCATAGCGCTCATCCGATTCCTTTCTCAAATTTGTTACAGCTCAACGACACGAAGGATGTATATTATCCTGTACAAATCTTATACAAGCCAGATTCCGAACCCGACAGATCAATAAATATATCGTTTTGTCGAACATACCGGCACTCTAGCATTGAACTTCGTGGACTGGTGGCCTTAACACTTTCGGGTGGGGAGCAAGCGGGTTTGTAAAATAAATGATTGTTCATTCACGAAGATTTGATTCTTCCAAGTCCGTGGATCCAGTGGCCGCGCAATATGTATCAAACTATAGCACCATCATTCGCCACTGATATAACTCTTGTTTTTTGTGTGATAGTCGGGCATCTCAGAACGTAAGGCGTATAGGGGTTAGAGAATTCCTACGCAAGGTGTTGGGATAGGAATTTGGGGATCAATTTCGGATTTGTGAAGTCGAAGGCAGATCCTGGCCTTCTGTGGTCACTCTCAACGTTTGAAGGGGTATTGGCAGGTGGGGAAAAAGACAAGTGAGATAGGTGGGAAAACTGTAAAATGTTCATGACGGTAAATTATAATGAATAGGGGATGTTTCGCTATGGACTGACGTCTATGATAAGCCCATACACAACCTCTAAGGCGTATCCAACATCCACTCCTGAGTGACCTCACCATCAATGCAGATATCCACAACTGCCTTGGTTCCTGGGTCCTGGACATTCCCATCTAAACCCCAGACACACAAGCTTGAATCATACGCGGAGACTAAACGGTACTGTCTATCGTAGATCCACAACTGGTTGCTGGCTCCGTTTCGCTTGACAGCCTGCTGAACTGGTGTTCCGGGTTGAAGTCCCCCATCGGCTATAGTATCACGTCGTGAGTAACCAAGGGACAGAACAGAAACATTCAATCTCACCCAACGGTGCCTCGAGAACGAGTCCAGAGTTCTTGTTGACTAGATACCTGTTCCCATACGACCATAGCTGATTGTCAGAGCCTGAAGGCTTTCTGTCCCAGAGGATAACATTGGCGCCGGGCTGAAAAAGTGGGAATGAGAATTGGTGTGGTAAACAATAATGATCCACGGACCTGTCTACTTCCACCGTCGACGTCAAGAACTTTCGCAGAGGCGGAATTGCGGATGTAGCTGGGTTGATCCTGGGCGATGACAACCGCAGAAAAAGCGAGAAGTGTCAAGTAGAGCTTTGCGAACATTGTGAAGAGCGGTCGGTAGGAGACTCAAGTAGTGAAGACTCGGATGAGATACGATGGTGAAACCACAAGGTTTATATACTGCAGGTGTTGACAGAAATCCCGACAAGTCCACGAGGTTGTCAAGTAATAGTGAGCGGACAGACTGAACACAAGTCATAATTACGTGGTTTCGCAAACCGACGCTAGAAGGTTTGATATTGTATGGGCGGCGACACTTTAATTGGTGTGTATACTGTCTGTCATCTAGGGCAACCGAAAAGGTTTTTATTTTCATCATAATGCGCTCGGGCCGAACATGCATGATTTTGACCCACCTTGAATGGCGTCGCACTTTTTTGCAGTGGTGCTGATGACTGGTATGTCAATGTTGGAGAAAGTGAATTGTGCGCATTCATGGTCATCATTCTGCGGAAGCGAATAGGTACGACTTCAAGTTGCTGCTTCTACGGCAGGCCGCTAAATGAATGAAGTATCGAGTGTTTAAGAGGATTCAACTCTGAGATCTGAGGGGTTGAATGATGTGACATTAATCCTCGGGTGCAACCATACTGGACGATTATGTTATTAGCGTGTCGCATACGTGTTCAGGGTAGCACCCTGGCTGGCGTTCATGTTTGCAAACGTATTGTATTCGAGTTGCGCATACATGAAACTTGGGCTACCACTGACGGCACACTAGAGAGTGAAATCAGCCAGGGTGTACGTAGCAGGTAATGATCGTTATCAGGAAACCCTCAGCGAGCTCTCGGGGGGTGGACAGACAACTTGGTAGAGCCCCCCCCGTCTAAAAATCCTTACAAGGACGTCCCCCCCACCTGGCCACCTCCTCAAAGGTTGAGTCAGTGGAATATGTTACCATTCGCCGCCACTGCTGAATTAGATCAGAGGATGGAGGACAAACTGCTCTTTGCACTGTCCCCATCTAAGTAGCAAATCTTCCAGCTTGGTGCCTCTGTAAGCTTAATTCCTTTTGTCCTCTTTGACGAATCACGTTGCAAAACTAACCATCACATGCCACATCAAGGACCGAAAAACCTCAATTCATTCTCGTATGACCATAATCAATGTCTTTTTCTCGGCATATCTGCACTAATGCGCATCGAGGCTTGTCTCCAACCACCATTTCAAGTGTCTATTGCGGAACAACGTAACCTTGATCTGTATTTAGTGCATTTGTTCAACATACTTGTGGTGTGCCCCGTATTTATACCAGGGATTCGGGGGACCGTATCACATACCGGCCCCATAACTCCCACTCACCCTTAGAATCCTCACTCACCAAGCTCCTCATCAACTGCTTACTGCAATGTTGCAGAAGCTATACATGATACTCCTTGCCGTTTCCACAGTTGCTATGGCCCAGGGCCCGGCCTACATCCGTAACATCAACTCTAATAAAGTCCTCGACGTCGAGGGCGCGAGCGTCAATGTCTGTAAACCACCCTCCAGTGTCGCACACTTCTTATTTCTGCTTTCTAGCCCAATACCGATATCTTACTCTCGGAAAGAAACGGCGGTAACAGTCAAAAATGGTCGTTTGACAAGGGGTATTTGTTCAATAAGAACTCTGGACTTGTTCTTGAGGTTCCCTGTGAGGTTGAACGCATTTTTCCTTTGCTCAATGATTGAAACTATGATGGTCCAGGGGGCGGTGAAGCCGGAACAACTCTCGTGCAAAATTCCCAGGTCCAATGGAGGGAACGCCAGCAGTGGAAGTACGATGATCAACACCGCATTGTCTCCATCTATGATCCAGGATTATGTGTCTGGGGTGGTGATTTTACAGCCACAGGAGGCAAGGCCATAGTGGATCATTGCAGAGATGATGACAACACCCAGCAGTGGATGTTTGACAGGGCGTAAATAGTCCTTACTCGAAGGTTATGCACGACTTGTATAGGTACTAGTGTAATAGTTCGATACACATGGAACAACAGACCAGGGAAAGCTCCACGGTGAGCCCAAGGCATTGTAGCCCTGATATATAAAAAATCCTGGAAATCAGTCGCAACGGTAATTTGGTGGTCTATTACAAGTTTTCTGATAAAAAACCGCCCTGCACGATTTGGGTCAGTCAGGTAATCAAGGAAGGTTGCATGGAAGAAGTACAGAAGCATCTCGGCGGCATCCAATGGCGCAGGGATATCGATGACGGAATGGAGTTGGCGCATCACAGCATAAAATTTGATACGAGTGATGCCCAATAGGTTGTATATTGGCTGCACTTCCAGCTCACTGGTGAGACCGGAGGGGGTTGAGGCTACGAGGATTTGGCGAATAATTGACCAATGATCGTTGGGGATAACGGAGAGGATGTGTGTGTAGAACAGATCGAGGTCGTGCATGGGATTTCATGAACCGATGAGGTGCGAGTGCCTCGGAACCTTGCCAAGGCGCTCATCAGGATCACGAGTTTCCGAATCTTCAATGTGTCTGAGGAGTGTATTGGCGAGCACACACAGTCCTGATGTCTTCTCAATGATCTGTTTGATAGCAGTCTCTGGCGGCTAACAGCGATTAGCATCTTCCTCGACACGTTCTCCATATACCTGGTTTATCTCCTCGAACCATCCATGAATGAAAGTCTCAGCCCAAAGTTCTTACTAGTGAATGAACTTCCATAAGGTTCTTCTGTGAACAGCCTGCAATTTGTTACTTTTCACTAGAGTTGGGTATCTTCTTCCCTTTGTCCCCCGCATGAAGTGGTGCCCGATGTGACCCTTCAGGCTGCATGAGTCCGACGCTGGTCAGTGCGAAAGCCTGCACTTTGTGACTGCATAACACTAACAGCAGAGCATACAGTATCTGAAAGATTGGAGATCCTATCGATAGCGATGATTACAGGGAGGAAGGACAATTGGATCAGTACGAAGCACCGATTTATCTGTCGAACCTGGGTCAACCAGAATAAGGCTCATACTGTGCAACTTTAGAAAGCCTGAGGACAACACAGCCATGATGTCGCGGCCATCTGCGTCCCCAATTTAATCCATAGTTTCATCGCTAGGCCACAAATATAAATGGGAAGGACATATCATAGTAGCTGAGATTCATGGTGTGGTGTAAAACGGCTTCCAAAATGTCTTTCCACCCCCGACCACCCTCGAGTGTTTAACGAGCGTAGATAGATTACCAAATATGATGATTGTTAAGCGAGTGTGGCGGAAAGTGTTCCGACAGGAAGGCTGATGCTTAGTTCAGTCTGAGCTCAACAACACGAACATTTAGATGTATTACCAACTACACAAACGAATAAGATGTATCAGAGCATACCTGAGTTCAAGAAGAACTCAGGAGGCGTAAATTTTCCTCTTCTTCTTTTTCTTTTAGTAGAGCAGAATTTTCTCTGTGAGGCACCTGGCGAAGGATAAGCCAAAAGCGGATTCTTCTGCCCGTGACAGTCACGGGTACACCTGCGCTCGCCAACTCATTCCTACTTCGTTTTCCCCCATTACCACTCGGGTTACTCGGACACTCTTTTCGACTACGGATTAGCTGGTTCACTCTTTTTAAAATTTCCCCACTCACCATCACCCATGAATGAGCACGTGGTGAGGCGATCGGACTGGAGCGAACGACGGATAACCCGCCTGCGTTCCCCCTTCGCCTCGCAGACCTGATTTTCGACAGCCCCTTGGGCTGCCGATTTCCCAGAACCCATCCCACGCGTGTTTGTTCCCTCCATATTTATATTGGCCTGCTAATAATTAAAACTCTGTTATACCCTATGCTACCTTGACCATCACGATCGGCACAAGAAGTGTCTTCCTTATTTGGTTTGCCAGCGGCCACTACCTCTGGTCGTTCTCATCTACATTTTTGTACCCTGCTCGTTTACTCCCCAACACTATGTCGTCCGCCTCTTTCGAGTCCCTTCAACACATGCTACTACGTGTTGCCTTCGGAAGCAAGCAGGAAGCTTAGTGCGAGTTAGTAGTAGTTGCCTTTCGTGGTAATACATTGTTATCCAGAATAAAGGGAGGCTTGTTCGCGCGTTGAACGACAAGGTAACAATTGAACATCCAAGTTAGTGAAAGTCTAGTCACGAAGTAGGGTGACTGGATCGGTCACTGGGAGTGGCGACACTGAAACTATACTGTGCCTAATCCGGATTCAATACGAATAATAGTACGGACCACCCGAGTACGTCTTAGTGTGATTAAACGATTAAACCAAACTAATGGGACATTAGTTCAGCGTCGGGGCCGAATGAAAGCGTTCTTAGGGCATCACTGAGGTGTATTTAAGGCCTCGAGGTTAAAGCGATTATAAATCACCCTTTCTGTCCCTCCGTCCAATGCTTGCCGGATTCTCTGTCCTCCTCCCTCTCCTCGCAACAACAGCTGTCGCTCAATTTCTCTCTCCTTTTCCGGACGGATATTTCTACATCCGCAACAATGCCTCTGGTACAGTTCTCGATGTATATGAGAATAGTAAAAAAGTGGGTGCCTCGTTCTCGAAGTTCCTTCCTTCAACATACGAATTAGTCCGAGGCTTACTTTTTTTTTACCATACAGGATGACGCTAGCGTAGTTGGCTACGAGCTCAAGAAGACAGGGCCCGACAACCAGCTTTGGAAGTACGAGGCACCAGGGTTCTTAGTCAACAAAAATTCTGAACTTTTACTTGAGGTCTTCGGTAAGTGAGACTTCAACATGAAGTAGGGGCCCAAACTCACTCATCTCAACAGTCCTAGATACGCCCATTCCGGGAAGGCCTTTGATACAAGCGCCGAAGCTGACTATGGTGAACCAGCTGTGGACCTATGATTCGAGTACGAAACAGTTGAGGTTGTCGGGTGATCCAACGATTTGCGTGATCATTTCAAAGGATCAATTTACAGATAGGAAACCAATCTTGCCGAAAGCCATGACGGCCTTGTGCATTCCGAGGAATGAGGATCAGAAGTGGGATTTTGTCAAAGCGTAGTGCATGGAGTTCTAGTTGATGTAGTCATGGAAAATGTTATAAGTGGCTCGAGTGTTAGAGACATGGGAGGGAGCACGTGCCACAGGGAATCTTGACATTTGCGGCGGAAATTCCGAGGAGACGCCATGAGCCTATAAACAGTCCACTGACACACCCGTGTTTGAAATAGACCATTGACAATGTCACTAAAGCCGGTGGTGAGATATAAATAGACGACCGTCGTTCATTAAATTGATAGTCCGAACCTTTGATAACTTGGGTGTCGTTGCCTCAGACAGACCAGCCGATGCCCAATGTCACCCGGCATGCCAAAATTACTTAGAAACAGAGAAGATGAGTAACCACGCGAGGTTTCATCCACCGGCGGGCCTTGGCCGAATCTTGGCCGGGTTGGTGCACAGCGGTGGCAAGAACATTGGAAGTTGCTATATGGGTCAATATTCTCTCAGGATCACTGGACTGCGAAGATATGTTACGCATCCAACAAAGCCCTACACCCTGCATCTTTTTTTCAAGCGTGAACACAAAGAACATAAAATCGAAGTTAAAACAGTGACATGTACAACCGATATTTACCCATAGTGATATATATGAGTTATAGTTGCAAGGAGCAATTTCATGGGGACAGAAGTAACTAACGTGCTACGAGCCCAACGCTCCCACTGCCAATTGCTATCACTCCCGGTTCCGTGGCGGTACACCACAAGAGCTATTTCCAAGATCCTTTGACTAGTTGCAAGCCTGCGGCTCTTTACTGCCGAGCCGTTCAGTAAGAGCGCCGATGTGTTTCTCGGTACTGCTGGACGTGGGGCCAGCTTCAAGTTTCAACCGTGATCCGGGTGATATTTCGGCAGACGATCGGCGCCGGCACGCCGATCAGCGTGGCCGAGCTGAAATCCAAGTTCACCATGACCGACTATAATCTTGTTTGCCGTGCCAAGCGGGCTGGTGGGACTGCGGCGCCCTGCCAATGGTTATACATGCTGTTGCTTCTGCCGAACCCGAACCAAAATAAAAAGAAGGGCTTTGGCTAGGCTCTATTCTCAAGTTTGCGATACCGGAGGCTGTTATCGCACATGTGGCGTGGATTCAATACCCGGATAGTGCCCCTCATTCAGAAGCTCATCATCTATCACTGTCACCGCACTTGGTATATATTTATAGCACGGCACCTGATAATGGTACCAGGATGTCTGGGCTGATGCCAGGATAATCGTACCAATGATATTGGTGTTGGAATATATCTATAATGGCTCCATGGGATCATATAAGACCCAGCACCTCGAGCCATATCATTACCATACCCAATTATACCAGCCTACTATATCCCAGAACGAGTGATGTTCCAGGAACATCCACCGTATCCCTCGCACAATAATTACCAGCTACCCATACTCGCTTTGCCATGCTCCATGATTAACGTCCCCTTGTACACCACTGATGTTCACAATTCTCTTACTCAAGTGGGTCCTACCCATATAACCCAACCTCGGGCACTCACGCGTTTTCCCCCTGTAGATACCACATCCCCATTCCCCCCATATAGACTCAATCCCTCTTCCTTCACCCATTACTGTTATTAATATGTCAACATATCAACCTGCGACGGACTTCTACCCATTCAGTATATTCACAAGCCTGACCAGTATGCAACAGACCGTGTTGCAATCTATCCAACTCAGATCACCAGTCCACGTCCACACACCTATGGCTCATATTGGGACACTGCACGGGAGCTTTACTAGCACCTCCACCCCAGGACGATATATCACTGCGCTGAACGCATTCTTGTTCCTCCAGTCACTTGCGGCTAGCCCACTTGACTCTCCCACCGTATTTTCCAGGTTGTCATCAGACATGAAAGTACGAGTCAGGGCTGCGTTTTATCGGCGCAACACAATTTCACCAAGTTTCTGTACCCTTGCTTGGGAGAGGTTTATTTCTGGGCAGCACGTAGCGGGTGGTCCCTTGGGTATTGATGTTTTGCTTGGAAGTTCTAAAGTATGGGGGTTCGAATCTTTTTCGTTGACGGGGTATAGTGTGATTCACCTTACTAATTCTGATTCTTTCTCTGCTTGAATGTATGATATGCACTATATAATGTAAGGTGTCCCTTTACGCATGATTACGAGTAGTTCATGGACAAGCTTGTAAGCCCGGACGCACCGTTTACATCCTGCCAGACAGCAGCCTGTCCATGTGAGATCGTTTTTGGACGAAACGCTACCGGTAGTCTCTTGGGTATTGATCTTAAAGTATGAGTTGAATACCGTTTGTTGGGGGAAACCCGAACGCCTTTCATTTCACCAGCCCGGATTCTCAACGGTATGGCAACAAAGGTAGATTGATGAATGTCGATCTAGCCGGGTGCTGGTTGTGGAAAAGTTTCGGGTTATTACTTCGTTCAGACGTTCATCCCTTACTGGCCTCCTCATCCTGTGAGCAAGGTGGGTCTTCCGCCACACGGCTATTATTGGCTATGGCTTAGTATAATACTCACGGAGAACAACTGCCGTCCACAACAACCAACGAGAGTCATTGGGATGATTGGACTGAGACATCAAACTGCTAGAGCTGAATCGCTAGAGCTGAATCAGGATCAAACCAGAAAGCCCAATGATAAAGAAGCCAAACTCAAGCCATGGATAGGCGGCCACGGAGGACCCCAGTGAATACATTAGTGGTGAGTAACGAGTTTCTGTTGGCCCGAAACTGCCGTAGCACTGGGCTATTACCCCATCAGCACGCTCGTTTAATCTCTACCGACAAGAATACAAACACCTCGCTAGGTGTGCGAAGGGTCGTGACCTCACCCCAAACCTAACGTAACGTTCCGGCGACTGTACCGCTTTTATGATGTACGTTGCCTCAGGATTTAGCTGAGCATCTCTATGTCGGTCAATATTGTTACTATTGCCTTTTGAATTGTTCCCGTAATTCCCTACATAATTCATCGAATGTTTGGAACACAAGCAACTCAAATGCATACCCCAGGAGTACACACAAAGCTTGTCATTCGGGGATCATGGACCATGCGTCCCGAAGCTTATGACTTTGTAGAGACGCCCACTCGGCTACCTCTGAAACTAGGCGCCAAGCGGCATCTCAGTAGTGTCTTACAAAGCATGCCAGCGGATGACCAGCCAAGACATATGGCCAGCCTACATGTAGAAATTCACACTAGGCCCAATTCCCTCTAACTCTGTGATCGCCGTCCCGTCGCTCATGGTCCGACTTGTGACTATCTTTATTTCCTTAGGTCTGTGACTGAACTAGTGTTGTTCGGGGCTTTGTCTGGATCGTATAGAGTGCGGGCTTGTTTGTAAGAACCAGTTTTTACTAGTTAATCAGACTCCCCCTTTCTGGCTATCGAAAGTTCCGTGTTTTCGGTCGTCTCCTGTCTCTTTCTCGTCGCTCCTCCTCTCCCTTGGTTGACTTTGTCATCGCGGTCGTCTCTCTGTTGCTCTCTGCTTTGCGAACAGACTGACGGATGCTATCGCGCTCGCACACCGTGCAGCCAGGCGGCAGCACTTCAACTTTATGCTGCTTCTAGTCCTTCTGCACCCCATCGTCCCCTGGCAATATTTTCTACACTGCATGACTTTCAACCAGAACGTCATCCCGAATCCGTTCTCGTTCTGAACCTCTCATTTAGAGGTCCCCCCCAGGCCAAAAGATGTTTTCCAAACATTGTTTTTCAAGTCCATGTGATCCCCGCGCCTCCTACTTCAACCCGGCCCAGAACTGAGAGGTCCTTTCTCGTCCGAGTCTTCAGTTCGAAACCTCTCTATCTCCTCCGACCATGTTCGTTAAACTTTCCTTCATGCTCTTCGCCCTCACTACGGTTGCCGTTTCTCAATACATCCAAAGCTGATTGTCCATAGATAAAGATTTTCTATCCCAGATGATGACACTGTCGCCGGGCTGAAAAGCAAAAGATAATAATTAGCAGAGCGGGAAGAGATGATTCACGGACCTGGGTACCTATACCATCAAGGACATTCCTTGTAAGGTGTACATATATGTTTCCTATCCTACGTAGTTATTCCGGGTACCTCACGCGACAACCTTTCGAAGCTGTATAACACATGATGGTCGGCCTTAAACGACTGAGCTCACTTCGTAATTATGCTGCCAAGAAACTGACAGGGCCCTAGTATGGCTACGCGCCGTTTTTGCCGTAGTTCCAAGCTACTCGCCTTGTGTGAACAGCCACTCATCTGAAACGACGTTGGCTGTTGGGGACCTTCTTTGGCGTGTCATGGCAGGCACGTTCGCGGAAATGAAGTCGGGCGCGAAAATAGGATTTCTTTTTAGGGGCTTTCTTCTCGAAGTTCTCGTACAACGCTGCAGCGTATTCTAAACTCTAATTATAGATGGATACAAAACGAACAATACTATCTGGCTCAGCACAGGGTGTAGGGCTTCCTTTGCTATCATAATCTATAAGATTAGAATGATGGGCGCTGGGACAGACGACAGGGATCTATAGAATTATTGTCCTTCTTTGTAGTGTAGAATGAGTAGACGTCAGTAAACGGTATATTGTGGGAGTAGCCACTCGGCTACTCGTGGACGGTTGCATTGACTGGCCACGTCATCACGGGCGTGCTTGCGCTTGTGCATGGACCCACTTGGCGGACACACGACACGAAAAGAGGCGCGCCTTGACGCATAGCATAGACGAAAATACGGTATATAAACGGCTCAATATCTTGGACCTTACATATAGAATCCCCCCCCCCACTTGTAATCATCTTATCCTTTTAATTAAATCTCTTATCGCTTTCCTTCGACCACTTGTCCCCACTCGAACTCAACTAAAACCCTACAATATAATACTTTAAAACTCAGAAGGCACACCAGGAAGGAGTATCGGATAGGTATCACATTGGAGTAGTCTGTGCGGAACTTCTATGGAGTGTGCAATGAGATGAGCCAGTGAAGTCGGTGGCGATACGGAAGCGAGGGGTGGCGATCTGCCGCTCCTCTTGTAATCCTTCCGGGTTCTACAGGTGACGTGGGGCGGCTAGAGGCGTGGGCCCCAAAGAACGTGCGTCAGGTCGCTAAAAAGTACAAGTACCACACTATCCTATGAACAAACAACCTACAACCTCTCCTGTCTATAAATCCTTAACACATGCCTTTACCACACGGTTTCTCCCTCATTCAAATTTCTGGCCCAGTGGAAAATACTACTACTGTCCACCGCCATTGCTGAATCAAACCGGAAGACAGAGGGCGGGTAGCTCCTTGCAGTGTCTCCAGAGGGATCCTTCGAGTCTCTAGTATCGGTGTGTGCCTGTTCTCTGAACGTGGGGATTGTGTATTAAAGAAATTTCCCCAATACTGTGATGTATTTGGTAGGATCTTTCCGAAGAGTGAGCTACGGTGCTCTGGTCTGAGACAAATAGGCATGTTATGACGGCGTTAGTCGCTGTTGTTTTAACCTTTGATTTCCCATTGATCGCGGGCACTGGAAATGGCTCAAGTAGCAGGGGTACATGCACTGAAAGGTGGTGGATGGTGTTCGGTGGATATGTTGCATCGAGATGTGGCACAAGATAGTCTGGCTCCAACCTGCCTTCAAGTGGAAATTGACATGAGAGGGTTCTCGTCGCCTGGTGAGTGGCTGTGTTCAAGTTCGGCCTCCTCGGTCATGGTAGCGCCCATCAAAAGCCCGACGATACAGTATGAAGACACCTTGAATGCAAAGCAAAATCAGTTCGCTCTAAGACGGCGGAGGTTTGGCCTCAGACTAGAGTGTCAACTTCGGATTCCGCCAAAGGTTTGAGTGATGGCGCCTAACAGCCCCTGATGACAACTACCATGAGGCACGAACTCACCCATATTTATTCGCGAAGGTTGATCGATGCATGTGTGTTGCTTATTACGGGTATTAGGATCGGAGCACTGATTAGAGGGCGCCAATCCAATGGAAGTCATATCGCCTGGGTATCGACTCGCCCAAGGTCCGATTTAGGGGGTGAAGTGACGTTCAGAAGACTCGTAGACTCTGTGACCAGGGTTGAACGCTGTGCTCATGGGCCTGTCGGAGGAGCTCGTGGTTAGAGCGTGCTCCCACATCGTGCCTCTTACTACCATCATCATTCTCAATAGCTCGTGAGATGACTTGGCCTGTGGATGCCAATGAGCAGCGATGGAGCGGCGGTTATAGTTATGATCCCGTCGGGCCATCGGGATCTCACCAGCAACCGATAGACCCTGTATTCGTAGCGCCGGCCCCGTATTTTCAAGCGCCCCTACCTCCACATTTCGCACAGGCACACGCCGCTGATGGGTATCCTCACCTGCAAAACCACTTCACAGGCGGTCATTCAAATTCGAGCGGGCATCGAAACAGCTTCCCAGCCAATTCCTTTAACCTCCCAAGGTCGAACGCTTCCTTCTCCGAGGGGTCTCGTGCTTTTGTTCCGAGAACTAGTGATTTTGGTGATGATGGACGATATCGAAGGAGACAGCCTCCGAGGCGTCCTGCGCATTGGGAGGATGATCCATATCCAGCTAGCAGCTCGTTACGCGACTCGATAATCCAGGCTGCATTGATACTCAACGGTCATCAGTGTTTATCTGGGCCTGGTCTTTCCGGCCACTCACCGTGCTCACCTACATGCTGGCATTCACAGACACACAATTCGGCAATAAATAGGCGCATGTGTGACTGTAGTCTCCATGGACCCTTGCCTTCTTGTAGCTGCGGTGTTCCGCATAGTACACTGACCCATGTTGGGCCGTCTACTTGCCGCTGCTACTACCACGCACCTTGTGATCACCGCGGACCAGCGAGCGTAGAACCTACCGTACCGCTGCAACCCAAAGATGAGTCGAGGGGGGAAAAGAAGAACTCGGAAAACCAAAGATCGGTCGTCCAGCAACGAGAGGAGGGGCGAGGCAAGGGTGGGGTGGGAAGGTGGCTGGCGAGTCTCCTCTGTGAGTTCGGCTCCTTTTGCCTTTCTTGACAAATCACGTTGCAGAACTAACCATCACATATCGTATCAGCTACCGCAAAAAGGGTAAACCCAAGATTGCCAAAAAAATCGAAGAATGGTACGCAACTATCCGAGGTTGAACCAAAAGCCGTGACGGCCGAATCAGGACGTCCGCGAGTCGAGACTAATGGATTACGAAGAGTTTCTGACCCAAGTTCGGTCGCTACAGCTGGTGCCTCATCTGGCTTGCGAGAGGTATCCCCGACGACAGATACTTTCGTTAGCACATCCATCCCTACGCATGACCACGGAGCTGATTCTCAACTTCCCCCTCCTCAAGTTGTTCAGACCATCCCCCGCCCTCCATCTTCAGCATCTACTTGCCAATGCTACCCTCCGAGTGTAATACTCCACGCCGCGCTCCAACACAACCCCTTCGATGGTTGTATTTTCCAATGGGACATCAGCTTCCACCCGACAACGCATCTCTACCAGAGCCACAAACCCGAAGAAATCCTCGCAAACAAACGGCCGGTCGTGTACCCCGACTTCTTGGACCGACACGCTACGGATCCACCCATGCGGCACATGTTCATCAATGCCCTTGGCGACTTTCCTCTTGCACGTTGTCAAGGTGATCCAAATCCCTCTCGAAGCAGGAACAAAGAACGGCATATGTATAGCTCTGGACAAGGGGATGAGCGAGTCGAGATGCGTACTTTACCTTGGCCGATACGCGTCGTTGGATCCTCGGAGGGGAGCAGATATATTACGTTGAAGGACGTCTTTCGGGCGATACACGATAATTTCCAAAGGTATATTACAGTGGAAGAATACGGCATGTACACGATCGAGCGGAAGAGGATTATTGCTTCGGCGTATCATGTAAGGGAGAAGCGTCTTGAGGAGGTCCGAGCATGGCCACCGCTTCCAAATACCGCTGGTCGGGTACATTCCGAATATTCCGAGGATTTGATTGAGGAAGGGTACATGCGCTGTGATTATTTGGGTACGCAACTCGTCTTCCGCGGGCTTGAAGTTAGTCCAGATAAAGAGGGTTATACTTTGTTTTTGGGACCATCCCTATAGTTCTTTCGCTGTGTCTTTTACGCATGTGATAACATATACCATTTCACGCATCATGTATGACTATCCTCTGTACCAAAAAACCCATTAGAAATTATGGGAGAAAATCCAATGGACTGCATTAATCAGTATTTTTTATGTTTCGAGCCCTTCTACGTCGCATGCCTGGTTTTCCGCTTCCGCCCTACCTGTTCTTGATTGTGTTGTGTCCTCGCTGCTGCTTGCGCCTCTGCTTGTGCCAACCGCTGCGCCATCAACGCCCTCACACCAATCTCCTGCGGAGCCTCAACACGCGGCTGTTGCTGCTGTTGCTGCGGTGGCGGTCGATAATTCAACCACAACCCCAAATGGTCCTCTTGCCGAATCTGTTGTTGCCGCTGCAACAATCTCCGCCTCTCCCCCTCCCGCTGTATCCCCGCCTGTATTTCACGCTCTCTTACTCGTTCTCTCTCCCTCTCCAACATCATCCTCCCAATATCACCATACACATTTCCTATAGCCTCTCTCCGATACTCAGGATACGCATGTCCCCCTCCAGCTACCACGCCCCCACCCCCACCGCCATCCACACCCACACCCGGGGCAACACCCCTCCCAGGTCGGGCTCTCAACATCATCCCACCAACCTCAACGCCTCCTCCAACAGGTTGATAATCGCCTCTCATGGCCTGCGCAACAGCTTCGTGATACGGCGGCGGCGCTTGTTGCAGTGGTGGTGGGGCTATTGGTGGCCCTTGCGGTATTCCGCGCTGTTGCATTTGCGCATGTGCTCGATCGATTGGTGCCCTTTGGTATGGTTGAACCGGCGGCTGCGGTGGTGGCGGTTGTTGTTGCTCGTACGGAAAAGGACGTTGAACACCACCGCGTTGGACAACGGGCACGCCCTGATGCTGGGGATGATGCAGCGGTGGGGGTAATGGTTGTGGTTGTGGTTGGCGTAGGTGTCGAAGGTCATGGCCGAAATGTCTATCTCCTTGGGGAGGCGCCGGTCCTGGTGCAGCATCACCAAGATTAAGATTAAATCTAAAATTGAAATCCATCTCGGGAAGTCGTTGAGCCTGCGCTCGACCGCGGCCGCGATGTTGACGACGGGGTGCAGGCAGGGGAGGTGGGAGGGGCATGTGTACACCACGAGGTACAGGCGGATGTAGTTGCTGCTGTTGTGCTTTCTTCGATTTTTTGGCTTTTGGTGCACCAACTTTGAGATCCGAGACCAATACGTCGGGGTGTAAGAGCTGGGCTTCGGCTATTGCCTTATCTGCGGCTTTCTTGACCTGTGGCGTTGAAAAGGGAAGGGGACGGAGAGCCGTCAGCACTTGATTATTATTTGAAGTACGAGTGAAAGATCGTAGCAAGCGTCCATCCTCAGTTTCAATAACTGAGATGGGCTACAGCATTCGAGAAGCCAATAACGAAGCGGACGCACCTCGCTAGCATGCATAGCGTCCAAATCCTTATCCCATAACACGCACTTCCCCGCATCGGAGCTTGTACCGGCGCGCCCCGGGTTTTGATTAAAGTGGTCGTAACCCACTATGACTTTACGACAAATGTAACACGATAACGTGCGGCAGTTCGGGCATGCCATTTTGTTGCACTAAAAGGTTGATATATCGTCAATGAGAACCGTAGAGATAGAGGAGTAATGCGCACTCCTGATTCCTTGATAAACGCTACGGATAAGGCGAATCAGTAAAGTATCACTGTCACAAAAAGACGAAGTCTACGACATACCCTTCTTGCACTTCGGACAATTCCTCATTAACGCCTGAGCTACGTACACAAAAACTCAGCCAAAAATAACCAAAGAAAGTGACAACTCACTCATGGCTTCTTCAACCAAATGCCTCGCATCCAGCTTCTTATCCTCTTCAACCTCCTCACACCTCTTCGGCAAATGATCCACCTTCTTACACTTCCGACAACTCACACTCGCGCACCCACCACACTTGAACAATTTTTCCTCCTCGAATCCAACATCAAATACGGCTTTATATTCGCAGAATGGGCATTCCTCTAGATTATCTAAACCTGCAGCGGCGATTTCCTTTGCTTGGACAAGTCTCTCGTAGAGGGCGTAGAGTTTTCGTGGGAGGGCGGTACGGAGGACGGATGGTGGGAATGATTGAGTGCAGGCGGATTGTGCCATACATGGGATGTGCGGGTTGTGCGAGCCTAGTTGTGTAGCGGCGTATCCACGTACGCAGGACCGGCAAAAGAGATGTGCGTCAGGGCATTGGACTAGTTTTTCCTGATTTATGTAGACGTCAGGTTTGTGAAGTGCAGCAGGGATGAAACGTACGAAACGGAATTTGGAGAAACAACACCCGCACTCTATACCCTTTTCTTCGTCCTCACCATCGGATTCTTCGGCTTCTTCCTCCTCCTCATTTATCTCCTCTTTTCCTTCGTCATTATCCTTGTCGTCAGCCTCTTCGGCTACCCCTTCATTTTCATCATCCTCTACCTCTCGCCCCTCCTCTATTGCAATCATCCTCTGAACCCACTTGAGTTCACGATCAAACTCCCGATCTTCTAACGCCTTTTGTTTACCCTTGCCTTTACGTCTCGGGTCGGACGGTTTGTGCAGGGTCTTGAGAGGTTCGTATGGCGGTTCATGATATACTACGCCATCCACGCTCACAAGCGCACCACCGCTACCCTCAAGTTGACGTTCGAGTTGACGCAGAAAGAAGAAAGTGGGAGCGTAAAACCCTTTGTGCCGAGTTGTGAGTTGAGAAAGGAGGTACGCTTTTGGGATGTGCGGATAGTCAGTTTGGAGTTGGTTCTACGTCATAGTCTATTTAAGTCATCTTTAGATTCGCCGAGGGAGGGGACGTACGAGTGCGAGGTCATGATAATCCTTCCCGCCAACGAACGGCCTCTCAATATTCTTCCACAGCTCGTTCTCTTTTTCTTTCTCCTTCTCCCTCTCCTTCCTAGTGCGTTTCTTCGGTCTTTCCCCTTCGTCATCCGCAGCCTTTCGTTTCCCTTTCACGTCTTTCTGTACGCGGGGGTAAGTTGGGTCCTCAAACAGGATGTGTAAAACACGCTCGATCGTTGCATCTTTGAGTTGTGGAAAGTGGTCTGTGACGAGTGAAGAGACGTGTACTGGGTCGACGTCTGGGATGATTTCGAGAATTTGGGCCGTAAACCGGGACTGGAGTTGTTCTGGTGTTTCTTCCAGAGGTGGTGGTGGCACGGGTTGCTGTTGTGACATTGGCTGGGGTACAGGTAGAGGTGAAGAGGTCGTAGGCGCAGGAACAGGGCTTAAGGAGCCTCCCATAGGAGCAACAGACCTGGAAGGGGAAAGAAGCCCATGAGGGGAAGAGTTGAGTCCCGAAGGTCCTGGAACAGCAGGCGACCTTTGTGGTAGAGGCCCGTTTTCCTCGTCACTCCTGCCCATCTCCATCCTATGACCACCAGTCGCAGCACTACCGTCGTCTTTGGCCTTGCCTTTGTCATTGACTGCATGAGACACCTCAGAATCTCCTGTTTCTGGGTCAGTTACCAGACCCGCCACACGGTTTTCGTGAGGGATATTGCTCCGCGTGCTTGCGCTCCTGGTTCCATTCGGCACGCCTAGCTTTGAGCTCGACGGACGCGACACGCCCCTAACACGCGAGGGTCCTGCCTTTGGCGCAGCACCATCATAGTCCGAGTCCGAGTCCGAGTCCGAGTCAACGACAATCACTTTTCGCTTTTTCCTTGCCGAAGGAGAGGCAATGGGCTTCTTGTAGCTGGTGCAGAGAATCCCTTCAAGGTCGTCGTCGCCATCTGTGAGCTCGATGACCTCGACGTCTTTCATTTTCCCTTTTCCTTTGAACCTTCCATTAGCGATGCGCGTCGCTTGTCGGGTACGGGGTTTCAAGGGCTCGAGGGGCGGAGAGGACGATGCCTGTGAAGAAATCTCAATAACATCCGCATCTTGCATTGGTTGTTCACAGAAAACATATTCATCCGAGGTAAGGAACCGCTAATGAGGTGTTTGGCAACGCCATCCGGCACAAACATTGGCTGGCAAATATTGTCAAATACCGTGATCAGCGCGTGCTGCACCCATGGAAGTAATTCTATGCTAGCCACCTCGAGTCCCGATCAAAATCGAGTCACAACAACTCGTTGACTATATCAAAAATATCCCAGGCCGACCAATATCATTGTGTCGCCAATCATCAAACCAACGAAATGTTTGCATAGACCTTTGGCTTCGAGAAGCCGAACTGACGCGGATCTTCTTGGAATTTATCTTCCTTAACGTATCATAGGAACATATTGATAAATCCGAGCATGCTCGTCCAAGCCTTGTTTCATAGGGCCGAATGCGCTCGCCGCCACACTAACTAATTCAGTGGACCTTCGCGTCTCAATCAAAGTACTCCACGACCACGACAATATATTGGATACATCACTTCAGACATACAATTCACATTTAGACAACAAGTATACATCAATACTAGAAACATTGGCTATCGGCACACAGCCTGTGTCGACAGCAGGTAAGATGAGGATCAACAACAGTATAGCTGAGCCACTTACCAGTAATCAACAATTTAAGGGGATTCAAATGCCCACTGTTGACGGATGTTGTTCGGGAAGTCAACCGCCTTGTCGACTACAGCAAGGGTTCCAGCTGTGAGGTTGTCGCCCTTCGCGGCGATAACTACCTTGGGATCATAGGGCATCAAATACATGTGGTTGTACGCCCACGCTTGGTTGATGCTCTTTGGGGGCTCCCTCCTCACTCCTTGGACGAGGATGGCACCGGGAGTGATGGTACCTCCATTCTCTGATCTAATTTAGTAGTGGTAGTGAATGGCAATGTATTCCACCCACCATATCCTTGGACCTCAAGGACGAGACC
>MU151441.1:2274-25534 GCA_015584085.1 Macrolepiota fuliginosa MF-IS2
ATTGTCTATTTCATTCTCATGATCGTTTAATCACATCCGACGCCCATTCCGCAATAGCGTAGGTCGCTGCTTGGGTGTGTCCACTTACAACAAACGGCTATGCAACGCGATTGCATTATGATGAGCATTGGACAGAGCATTGGACACCAATAAATCACCATGACTTACGATAACGGAGGCATCAACAATTCTTAGACCTCTCGCGCCCCGAACTCTGAACTCCGGATCAACAACTCCCCATGCTGCCCCGTGAGGTGCCATACTACAGCTCCCAACGCCGTGACCAAAGGGTGTCGAGTTATTCTTGATAAATTCAACAATAGTATCGTCTGTAAGAACCCCATTGGAAGGTGGGGGAGTGATAGGCCCGAAAATACTATTGGAGAACGTTGAAGAAAGGAACAGGCGGTGTGAACTCCTGATTCCTTCGAGGAGGATGGCGGTATCGGAGGGAGAGCCAAGAAGGTTGGGGTCGATAAGGGGGGCGTCAAAAGCTGAGGAAGAAGCGAGCGTTATTGACCCACCTGGACCAATATCAATAAAGGTCATGTACTCAAACCACATGTGTACTCACGCGAGACAGGATGGAGATCAACAACAATCATCGTGAATGAGATATTTCCTATAACGGTCCCATCCATATCGCGATTGAACATATCTGTAATTTGAATGTTTGGAGTGGTCGTCGTTATGGGCGGTGGGTTGCCAATTCCAGTCGAATCATTTTGAGAGCTAATGCCACCAAAGAAAAACTCAATATGTGGAGAATTTGGGCCCGCTGTTGGGTCGGGAGAGTCGTTCTTGAACAGATTTGCTGTAGCTGGGAAGCGTACCCATCCGAGCGGGCTGAGATGTTGGGGAAGTGCAAGTCTACCTATATGTGATTGATTCCATTCAGCCAGCGCATCTGTTACGTTGAAGCTTCCAGTCATGTCAGCAAGGTATGCACGAGATATTAAAATATTAGAGCTCACTCGGTCACAGTCAAGTTAGTCGAAAAAGTGATAGTTATTGAAACCTGATCACTGAAGTTCTTGCCCACGCTTGGATTGTCGATCAAAGGCTGGATGCCGAGGGCGTCCAATTCGCCTTTTGGCCCGATACCTGAATTGAGAAGGATTTGAGGGGTATTTATCATCCCGCCCGAGAGAATCAAGTCTTTCTTTGCTCTCAACGTAAACCTAGGACCTGCATCACTGTTATAAGCCTCTGGTATATATGATGCTTCAGGAACGATTACCTTCGGGTCCTGTAGCGAATTCGACTTGGCGAAGGTCAATGCCTTTCTTGTCATGAATATCATTGGTACGGTTATTGGTAGGTAAGATACGCGTCACACGCGTGTTGAGCAGAACGTGCACGTTATCGCCTGTATGAGCTAGATATCCAGTCGCGGAGCTGCTTCGAAAACCCCTCGCGACCGTAGCTTGTCCCCAGCCTGGATATACAACGCCATCAACACCCTGTGGATACCTGATTCACGTGAAGACTTACCAATACCGATAGGTCGCCCGTCATTCAGGTCCAACAGGAATGGGAACTCCTCATCTAGGTCCTTAGTTGCTTCGAACAAGAGATCGTTGAACGGGTGAGGGTAGTATGGTGCTGATACGCCTATTTTCCCGTTAGAGCCATGTACAGACGGATTAAAATGGTTTTCTTCGGAAAGGTTGGGATCATTCGGTCCTGACCATTTTTCGGCCTGGTCATTTAAACATTTAATGGTGTTTATTTAAACATGGAACGAATACCAAGCCTGACCTTGAGAATATATGGAAGTATTTTGTTCCATGATAGATTGTCATCACCGGTTACTGACGCCCATCGGTCATAGTCATCTCTTGAGCCGCGAGTGTACGCCATCTCGTCTACAGGCCACAAAAATGAGAAAGAACCAAACTTCGTAACTGATTCACACACTGTGTGAGGAACACCCCCCAAGCATCATTGCTCGTCCATAACTTGACACCTTATCGTTGACGTGGATCTGTGGCGTGGTCGAGTAGTTCCAGTCGACGCGCGTCCCGAACCCGATATTATGCGACAAGCCAGGAACCTCGCTCTCGAATACATCGAGATTCCTATATATTAGTGGGTCCCGATATTTGCGATGAAGTATAAAAAGATGATCTCACGACGGCCCGGCTTCAATAACCAGGATATTAAAATTGTTGTTCTCGCCCAATCTACTCGCAACGACAGCACCCGCATTGCCGCCTCCGATCGTGATGAAGTCGTACTCAACACCCGGTAAATCTTCGGGATGTTGGAATTGTCGTGCACACGATGCGACTTGTATGAGTAACAGGAAGAAGTACACGCCACCATGAGTTGGGAACATTGGTCGATGCTCCAAGTTGTCACTGGGATAGAAACTTCGTATCTGCGGGCTTTATACGCGGTCTTGGACCAGGAATGAGGCTCGCTAAAACACATTCCCCTAAAGTGCGCTGTAAGCGGAGAATGTGGAACTGTTCGGACGAGAATAACTCACACCAAAAGGCTCAGCGACCCAGGACAGTAGGTATAATTATAGCACCAGATGTGTGGATTGAGCCAGCGCGAGAGCGTACCTGTAGCCTGAAGCAGTGGAATATCAATTATAGAAGGTTTTCAAGATACCCCGGAGCCAGACGCCGACACATGAGGATGGTCCCCCATGGTCATCGTACTAAGTAAGTCGGTGCAACAATTATCCAACCATCCCGTTTGGGACAAGCTATTTCTCACGCCCAGCATTCAATATTTCAACACCTAATTCTCCGCCTCCTTCCGTGAACATCTCCAATCTCGACAACCCAAGTGCAGGTCGGCGAAGGTCCTAATAATACCCATGTCGTTGCTCTCCACGCAGGCACAGCAAGTTCTTCAAGACCCTCCACCTGAACCCATCGCCAGCTGACGTCGCCACACCGGATTTGGGACATTCATCAGCCTATTCGAACACTGCGTCAGAAGAACATTCCGGCGGAACCATGGCACCCTCTACTACTATGATCCCCGGCGGGTGTTCAGTGCACAGTGTGTGAGCGACTTGACCCGACTATCTCCCTCATCTTATCTCATATTTATTGAGATGATGGCCTATACCCGCGCTTCGCGGGACAACTATAAGTGGATGAACACTCCCCAACTGCGAGCTCCTCTAATCGTTAACTCATTCATTTCCCACTCCCATCAGCACCTCTGCAAAGTAAGCAGTCTCCCCTCCCGGGATTCTCACCAAGGGTCGGCCGCACTATGTACCGCCAAACGAGAACCGGAGAAAGGGGTGTAGAGATTACTGCAAATCGTATTGTACGGCGGTCATTTATCTTGCTCTATCTATTTGGATAAACTTCCCTCAGAATCTGACACACATTTAACATACCCGAACACATTGATGCCAATGGGACGTGGATGTCAGAATGAAAAGAGAAGTCCGACTTGTTCTCTGTACACCACTAGTAGTATGTGCGGATCGGAGCGCTACATCGACTGCGAACTCGGGACATGAGCTAAGCTGTACCCCAGACATTATACAGATTGTGCAAACCCCATGTCCCGGAGGGTATCGCGTCCCCCATCAGCTCATTGATTCCAGCAGTTAATTACCCGACATGTTAATACCTAATATTATGATTGCTTCGCGGACCACAACATTACCTCCAATGAATTGAGTCTGTCCCAAGTCTGCCAATCGAATTTTAGCACCGCTCCACACGCACAAACCAAACTGGCGGGAACCGGGAGATCCTCCCCCCCTCCAAATCAGACAGAAGACTATGACTATGCCCCAACTGACATCCACGGAATCAAGGAGTGGACTATACGGGTGGATATCAGTGATCCTGATGCTCGTTCTATGCAGCCAAGGGCGATAGACGAATCGCCACGGGGTCGAAGGTGCAACTCATGGTGCACAATGTTCTGGCTAAGTTCTGGACCCATATAGGAAGGACGATCATATGGAGAAAGTAATTGCGGGTGAACGCTGAGTCATTGTGTCCAAATTGGATCTGGAAGTACAAATTTTCACAATACAAGACAGCTAACTACCTGTACACAAATGCATCGACTTAGGTAAACGAACAAGGCATAGCCACGAAACCGTTACTTCAAAAATGGAATAATGCGGAACTGAGTGCAGAAATGCATTTGCTCCGCCAACGGAAGAGGGAGGACTTGGATCTTTTAGATTGCAATGCCGGTAAGGAAACAAATTTTCAGAGTAGACAAAAAGTCTTACCTGCTTGCTCTCGCTAGACACTGCCCATTTCCTCATGATTCCATCAGCACCCGGAGCTTCAATCCTATCAATTCATCAAAATTCAAAAGCCCGATCAGAGGGTTTATAATAAAGGCGTTGAAAATACCACACGTACTCAAAGATATCTTTTCCCGCGTCCGGTTGGGGCCTCAAGATCCACTCTTGAGCATCATGAGGCCCTATGTAGTACACGAACAACAAATCCTCGTTGTCCTTCGCGGATCCTCCTGCGTTGAACATTTTGACCACATTGAAGCCAGTAGAATTGACCGGCTCTAGCTCCCAGAGGGTGTTTACATCTATACCGTAATAGACCCTCTTGGCCCCGATCTTGATATGTTCCTCAGAGGTAAGGCAACCGATGTCGGCCTCCTTTGGCGGAATAGTTGGGTCGATGGTCTGGATGATGCACCTGCCTTGGGGAAGAGCCATGTTGATGTTGGGGTCTAGATGTGGGGTGATTGTGAGGAGAAAGTGAGCGAGCAAGGTCGAGGTTTATATATCCCACTTGGTGATCATATCTTCAGCACCTTGCCCAAACCAGTCTCGTGGACCCGGAATCGTTTCGGCTTTGTATAATCCTAGTATAGTCATTGGGTGTATGGCAGAACAAGGGTTCGATGCTTCGCTTCATCCCTTCTCGAAAGAATGGCTATGCGACGGAGGTCAGGCAATTTAATCAATTTCCACTCACTCACATTTCCGGATCTACCCTAAGTTTGATAGTAATGACAATATGAATGGCCCCTAATCCAAACTATGAAGGACATTAGATTAGAATATGTGTAGTCCTATTCAAGGAGAATGCCTTGCCGTAATTTGGACAGCGACTGATTATATTCAAGCCCCAAAAGAGTCCTTGTTCACGAAGAGGGTTCTCCGCGAATGCTCCCGGTGGTCTCTGATTCATATCACTTGTCTGATAGTAGCAATGCATTAAATGCTTCCAGCTTCGGAGCTTCAGGTGTTGGCTTGGAGATCATAAGATTGGTACGTGTATCTCCAGACCAACCCAAGGAGAACGTCCTATAACAATTTAGAGAACGGTCATGTTGGCGGCATATTCAAGTGCCCAAGTGAGCCTTGTTCGCAAAGGGTTAGAGTGTCGCAAGCTGGAGGTTCGTGGATGGTTTGAGCTATGTCAAGAATGTTCCAGAGAGGCTGAGTATGGGATGTATTCATTTGGCCTGCAAGAAGATATGCAATGCATTCAAGTCTATTTGGGCATATATGTTGTGCGGCTGCCATTTTGCATTCAAGCGTCAGAGCACACTCTCGGTGGAACATTAGCCGTGTACCAATTATAGATACAGCTTCGATGCCACTCCAGAATTTCGATCGATAGAAGCCTGATACCGACGATGTAGATCATGGTATATAGTTGATTGTTGTATCACCGCCACCCCAAGATCACCCAGGTTAAATCCATTCAAGCTAGTTCCCGAGTTACCCCACTTTGTGTGATATTACGTACGACGTGGTTCAGTGATTTACGCACATACTCGCCTTGTACCACGCCACCCTACTTTACGTGCTGACAATCGCGAAATACAACGCCCGTGCGGGACAAGATATTACACCCGAAGATATATACAGTAGGGGACTGTTCAATTGAGCCATGTGTCAACGCCGGCGAAGGGGTCCAATAAGTGGGGGGCATACTACTGGAAACGGGACCTGGGCTTCTCGTATCATTGTGCACGAGGCGTTTTTTTATACGCTGTGAATACATCCGGGCCCAGTCGGGTTAGTAGGCGTCTCGTTTCGCCGTCGTTCTCTACCAAGAATACATACTACTATGCGGATAGATTATAGTACCGGAAGTAGCCTTTGGTAGTTTGGGGTCGCCTGGCCCGCCAAAGTAGATAGTATATGAATGTCAGTGACGGTCCCGGGTTGCGGTGCCCAATACGCTGAAGGAGGGCGGGTGGTGTTGCGCCCGTCCAAATGAAAAATCAGTGGGCAAGGGTCCGCCCACGTGTTATTTGGAGGTCATTTTTCCAGAAGCCAACACGTACAAAGAATCTAGATGGTGGTACCAGTCGACTTGATTGCTCTAAAATCCACTGCGATGTCAACTAGTATGTATGCATGAACACAGTAAATAGCAAATCGATCGAGGGTGGCCATGACCAATCTCACTAGAACCACAAGTTCACAATTCAACGGCAGTCCCCAGAGTTCCTCTTCTTTCCTTCCTGTTCTCCCTCACTAATCGCCCCTTTCCCCTCGCTATCATCCACTTCGCTTCCTCGGACTCTGCCAGCTCTTGGAGATTTTGTCGGGCTTTTATTACTTCATTTATTCATTACCTCGCGATGCCACTTCTCCGGTCGATCGTGCGATACGAGATGTGTGCCAGGCAACAAGGTAGCGTGGAACGAGCAACGAGTGTGCGAACACAGAAGGAGGGGTGAGTCGTGAGGTGATCGGTAGTATCGAGACGAGTGACGGGTGCTCTGACGTGGGGAAAGGAGCAATTAGGGTTAACTAAGTAGGTACGCTACATGTATCACGTCTGGACGACACAACCCCACCACCATTTCGCTCCACACCTTAACTCAGTACACCGCTTAATTTTGGCTAAAGTAGTTCCTTCCCTGCCGAGGGGCGTAGTCTTACATTAGAATATGCTCACCGCGTCTTAGTAGTTAGTTTACTTGTAGCGGTATAGAAATATAGAGTTCAACAACAACAACAACATGTATCACGTTGCCATGATCACGTGACCCACAATCTCTCGCCAGGTATATCACTTTTCTTGGGTTCTCACCTCTGCGGAATGTGACGATGGGGCTAAAGCGTGGAATATAGGGCGACGTAAATGTCTTCCGTATGTTTAGCCCAATGAGCGTCGAAGATGTTGATGCCGACGGAAGATGTGAGACGGGGGATCTTGTGATGGACCGTCATCATGGGCTCTAAGGAGGCTTCTAGGAGAGGTTGTAGTTGATCGGCGTTCGCGAGCGATCGACGAAATAGTACGAGGTTGACGGTGCTACTGCATAGCGCCCTGTTGTGCTCTTGGGTTATATAGGAAGGATGTGGGGGGGTTTATCGTGGATAGAGCCAAGCGAGGCGGGCCATGGAGGATGGGGAGGTAGTGGATTGAACCTGCCCGTTGTATATCAATTGATTCCAACAGTACAATTTTTGCAATTCAAGGGATAGCTAGCTACTTGTACACAACTCATCAGCCCAGGAGTAACACGATCTTCGGAAACAGACAAGGTACAGTAACGAAAATGCTATTCTTCACTCGAGCAATGGGGTTATGCGGAAGTGAGTGACAAGGGCCTTTTCCTCTATTGGTAGAAGAGGCACGACTTGAACCTTGTAAGTTCCAATGTCAGTGGGGAAACAACGGTTCAGTATGGATATGAAGAACTACCTGTTTGGTGTCTCTAGATACCGCCCATTTCTTAGATAGGATCCCCACATGTTGCTTAACTTCAATCCTACCGAATCCGATCAGAAGGTTTATGAGTGGGGTGGTGAGGATAACACACTCACTCAAAGACATTATCTCCCACGTGCGGTTGTGGTTTCAAGACCCATTCTTGGGCTTCTTCAGACCCTACATAGTACACGAACAGCAAGTCCTCGCTATCCTTAGAGAACCCTCCAGAGTTTTTCATCATGATCCCTCCCCCGGGTGGGCCTGGTATCAGCTCCCAGGCCTTGTTTATATCCTCATGGCCGTAGTAGACGTTTTTTATTCCAATCATGAGGGGGTCTTCGGAAGTAAGGCAGCCCACGAAGGGCTCCACTATCGGATTGTCTGGATGTAAGAGGGGCTGTATGGTGCACTTGCGAAAGGGAAAATCGGCCATGCTGGTGTCTGGTGGTGTGGAGGAAGTTAGCAAGCGAGGTCGAGGCTTATATGTACACAAGCATCATCGTCAGCGCCTCACTCGAACCAGTCCCGTGGATCCAGAATTGTTTCGACTTCATATCCATCCTGATTTGGCCACAAACTCCAGAGTCCTGGAATAGCAGAATTCCATTTGTCCCCTTCTCGGGAGAACTGAGCCTTTGTGACGGGGGCCAACACGATCTAGTCAATCTCTACTCACTTGTAATTCTGGATCCATGGCGCTACCTCCGATAGGTAGCAATAGCAATATGAATGGCTTCTAACTTGAAGTATGAAAGTCATAGAATTGGCACATATGTAGCTCTCATCTTCTAGACCAACTCGAGAATGTCTCCCGCAATGGAGATAGCGATCTATTATGATTGAGCCCAAGAACAAAATCTTACTCTCGAAGAAAACTCACGGGGAGTATGATGACTCCTGATTCCATATCACTTGTCCGATAGTAACAAAGTGTCAATCCCCAGGTTATAAGATTGAAAAGATACATACACACCTCTAGATCAGTTCAAGGAGAACGATCCACAACGATTCAGAGAAAATAGCAAAGAAAAAATTCGTGAATCGTTTGAGTCGTATCAAGAATATCCCAGGGAAGCTCAGTATGTTGATTCGGCGTGCAAGGGAGCGCACAGTGGTTTCATATTTGGTTGGTATAAGATACCTAGTGACACAACTCAGCCGTTGCGCAGCTGTCATTCAGCATTCACAGCATCAATGCCCATGTTAAGCACAACATTGGCCATGCATTGATGATAGACGCGGCTTCACCACCATCCGAGAGCCCCAATCGATAGAAGTATGGTTCTGATGGTGTAGATTATGCTAGCCGGTCCATCACCGCCACCCAGGAGCGTCCCAGGTTTAATCTATCCAAGCCAACGCCTCCACTCTTCGAATTGCTTACTGCGATACGAAACCCCAATCAATAGGAGCCTAATACCAGTTATATGAATAACGGTAACCAGTATACGGGGTCTCGCACTGAGCAATCACGCGATGCGATAAAGAAGGCCAACAAGTGGGGCGAATGCCACCGAAACGGGACTACTTCTGAGCTTCCGTCGCTGTAGACAAACCACGGTAGCAATAAACCTAAGTCGAAAGCCAGAAGGCCCCCACCGTAATGTGATTTCTATGTCCTGCAAATGCATCCGGACCCTGTTTGATCGTAGCAAGAGCAAACACTGCACCTCGACCGTTATGGTACGGCCGGCCCAACTGGGCCTCGCCCACTAGGGTAGATGTGCGAAGGGTGAGGGCCATTATAATAATGCTCTGCACCAGTGGAGACAGCCGGCAACCATCGATCATCGCGTGATGAAAGCGTAGTCAAGCACAAGGGGCGTCAGGGGGATGGACCGATCTCAACGGCGCAAATGGGTGGTACCTATCAACTCTATTGTCCTCAAATCCCCTACGAGGACAATCAACGTGTATGCGTAAATTCGGTAAGTGGTAAATTGATCGAGGACGATCCCGTGAAGACTAGTCACTGATTCGGGGGACGCTCGTAAGAGCGGTAGTAGTCGATCAATGCGAGTGGGGGATGGTATCATCAAGGTTGACTTCAGGCGGAAAAGTCGGCATCAAGTCCGGTACGCAAGACGAATTCCGGTGGTATTTGCCAAAATATTGAGTCTAGGCAATGAGCCCAGCTAGACACCAACAGCTCCTTCTGAGATTTCGCCACTGCGAGTCTGGGAGGGGCTGCTCGTTACACTGAGCTGACACGAGAGTAGTTCGAGACTTGGAAGCAAAAGTTGATTATTTATGTAATGCATTGTGTCTGGTTTTGGATCTGGGGTGTTGTAGTGATTGAGCGCTTATTGGGATATCGACAGGACCGCGTACAAAGACTAATGATATACCTGGGTAGATCGATTACTCGCGCCTTGCTCACCTACAGTCGGCAAAAAGTCGAGGGTGCGGCGAATTTCCAATAGTACACCTGTGCGTAGTATCTCTGCATCCCCATCGCTGCCGCTTCGATTTTGGAAGAATTGAGCCCATAAACTACTGTGACAGTTGAAAGAATGTGGGACGCGAAGAAGGGGATGAAAAAGTAAAGTCGTCCAGTGGCGTGGCGTATGGCTCGCTACGATGGCCGGATGGCAAGACCTTGTGTGTAATTTCCTAGCTTTCTGGTGCAGGAAGAGCGTGCAGTGCGAATATAAGGCCAGAAATGAGCAAAAAGGTGGGGTCTTCTGCGTGGAGGGACGTGAGGTTTAGCTTGAAGGGTGGCTTATTTACCGCTCGAGCGTCGACAGCTTGCAGGAGGTTAAGGATAACGGCACTGGAAAATGCCATGACATAACATGGTGTTCTGCCAGGATACACCATGACATCGGGAATGAGGAGTCACACTTGAATGTAAATGTCGAATTTTGGGGCACACTCAATTATGCCTAACTAGCAGATTTTGCCCCGGCCGGTATCTATGTAATACCACTAGTTATCACAGATTAATGAATGGCCGAGGCATAACATGCCAAGGCAACCAAGGATCTTAGAATAAGTCCCTTAGGCGAGGAAGAAAACGCAAGAGGTAGTCTCTGACGGAGCTCATCTATCAGTACTAAGTGCTGAGCCTATGGGCGCCAAGTGAACTCAACAGCACAAAGTTTCATAATTCAAGACATGGCTAGCTACTTGTACACGTATTCGTCGGCTTTAGGTGACATGAAACCATTACTTCAACAGTGGAATGATGCGGAAAAGAGTAGAGAAGCCCTTATCCTCTATCAACAGAACAGGCAAGACTCGGACCTTGTAAATTTCAATGTCAGCAAAGAAACGAACGCCCTGAGTAGATGAAAGTACTACCTGCTTGTTGTCGCTAGACACTGCCCATTTCTTCAGGATTCCGTCGTCACTCTGGACTTCAATCCTACCAGTTCGTCAAATCCAATCAGAGGGTTTATAACTAATGTGTCGAGAATACTACACGTACTCAAAGATATCGTCCCCCGCATGTGGCTGAGGCTTCAAGGTCCATCCTTGAGCATCCTGAGGCCCTATATAGTACACGAACAACAAATCCTCGTTGTCCTTTGCGGATCCTCCCGAGTTGAACATTTTGAACACGTTGAAGCCAGTGGAATTGACTGGTTCTAACTCCCAGATCTTGTTTATATCTTCACCGCCGTGGTATACCCTCCTGGCTCCGACTTTGATGTCGTCTTCGACTTTAAGGCAACCAACGTCGCCCTCCCCTGGTGGAGCGGTTGGGACGACAGTTTGTATGATACACTTTCCAATGGGAAGAGCCATGTCGATGTTAGGATGTAGGTGTTGGGTGGTGGTGAGGAGAAAGCGAGCGGGTGAGGTCAAGGTTAATATATTGCACCCAGTAAATATATTCTCACCGCCTCACCTGAACCAACCTCGTGGATCCAGAATTGTTTCGACATCATATCTATTCTGACTTGACCACAAACCCCAGAATCCTGGAATAGCCATTTGATGGACTGCAGGACAAGGGTTCGAGATTTCGCCTGCTCCCTTCTCGAGAGGATGCCTATGCGGCAAAGGCCAAGGCGATCCAGTCAATTTCCACTCACTCCCAATTCCGAATCCATGGCGCCACTCCAGGTACGATAGTAATGGCAATATGAATGACTACTAATCCAAAATATGAAGGTCATAGGATTGGTATATGTATAGTTCTATTCCTCTAGACTAACTTAAGGAGAATGTCTTACCATGATTTGGATAGCAATCGATTATATTTGAGCCCCAGAAGAACCCCTGCTCACGAAGAGGGCTGTTGTGATAGCACTCCAGAGTACCTGCTGATTTCATATCAGTGACAATACGCCAATGGCTTCCAGCTTCGGAGCTCTAAGTATAAACTATGTCAAGGCCAACGTCTCAGAGCGATGTAGAAAGCGTAAATGATGCTAATGGCATATTTGAGTGCCCAAATGAACCTTGTTCACGAAGAGTGAGAATGTAACAAGTTGAAGGTTCGTGAATAGTCTGAGTTGACTCATCTGGCCTGAAAGGAGATGTACAATGTATTCAAATCTATTTAGGCATATATTCAGTGACAAGAATCAGACATTATGCGGCCATCATCAGAGCACATGCTTGGTACAACGTTTGTCGTGCAACAATTATAGACACAGCTTCGATGTCACCCTAGAATTCCAATCGATAGAAGGCTGATATCGAAGATGTGGCAGCCAGTTTATCGTCGCATTAACCTCAGGAACAATCCAGTTCTAATCTGTTTAAGCTAGCCCTTCGGGCCCCCAAATTGCTCTAATTTGTTGAGAATACTAATCGACAAAAGCCTGATATCGGTGATATAGATCACTAGCCAGTCCAAGCCACCCTAGGAATGCTTCGGCTTTAATCTGTTGCGGTTAGCTCTTCAGGTCCCGGGATTGATCTACTTTGTGTATCATTTGTATGATGGGATTCAGGGACTCGTACACGTAGTACTGGACGTGGCTCGCTTGGTGCCGCACCACCCGACTTGTGTACTAGCAGTCACGAAAAACGTTCATGTGAGACGAGATACTGCACCCCAAGATATGTACAGGGGGCCATTCACCTAAGCTATCACGCGCCAACGTCAGTGAAGAAGTCCAATAAATGGGGTGGACACTACTGGAAGCGGGATCACTTCTGGGCTTCCATCTTTGTGCCCGAACTGCGCTAGATATAAACATATGCGGAAAGACAGAAACTTCACTGCGGTGTGTTTTCTATATTTTGTAAATGCGTCCAGGGTTGATGGGTAATTCATTTCGCCATATGCTTATGCAGAAGAATTATAGTAGTAGAAGTATCCGTTGACATCTTAGGGCCTATCTGGTCCACCAGAATAGAAAGTATGCAAAGGCTGAGGACTAGGAAAGTCATAGCGATGATTTCAAACTGTCAACACATCAAAGGAGGGAGGGTGGGGTTGCGCCTATCTGGATGAAAGATCCGTGAGTGAGGGCCCACCTATACATTATTTGGAAGCCACTTTTCCAATGGGGATGCATGCAAAAACTCTAGGCGGTAGTACTTATCAACTCTATTACCCCCAAATCTCCTATGATGATAATCACCATGTGTGCGCGAACGCAGTAAGTAGTAAGATTAATCAAGGATTTCCATGAACAAACACACTAGAACCACAGGCCCACAATCCGATAGAAGTCTCTGAAGCTCCTTCGCCTTCTCCCTCGCTTTGTCTCTCGTTCCTCAAGCATTTTCTACTCCTGGTTGCACTCCTCCAACCTATCATGTAGATGTGTATATTAGTTAAGATTTGATCTAGGGTTCTGCAACGAACATGTAGATTTTCGTGGTTGGTATCGGCCTAGTGGGTGTTTGTTGGAGGGGGGAAATAGTCAATCAGTAAATTATCTTAGATTGGAGGTGTTTGGTGTTGTTGTGCTAAAGACAGTTCAGGATCAATGACTCTGATATTTATATCCTCTTCTGAAAATGATCAAGAACGACCTGGCACTGGTGCAGGACCTCAAGCGCACCCCCTGCAGCGCGCGACAAGCCATGGCCTTAACACGTTCATGCAGCTCTCGTGCTAGTATTTCTCTATCGTCATTTCGCACTACCTTCACAACCGGCATAAGATGGGCCTCGCTTCCGATCTATTTGTGTTCTAATTCAGCAGGTGGTGATTTTTTCGCTTGCTCCACGTTCCTGGTGTGTCTGGTGTGGTGCATTCATGGTCAGGCGACTCTATGTGGACCGAGCCTATGTACCAAGTGAACTCAACCATACAAAGTTTTGCAATTCAAGAGATAGCTAGCTACTTATACCCAAATTTGTCACAAATTCGTCGGCTTGTGTAACATAATAGTCAAAAACAGACAAGATGAGGCGACGAAACTGTTACAACTCAATGAGTTTGGCGATGCGGAAGTGAGTAGAGAGGCCCTTCACCTCTATCAATGGAAGAGGCAAGACTTGAACCTTGTAGGTCCTGATGTCAGCGAGGAAGCAAAGTTCAGAGTGGATGGGAAGTTTTACCTCTTTCTTGTCTTCCGATACTGCCCATTTTCCTCGGGAGCATAGAGGGACTAAGAACTTGAATCCTAGAGTCATCGAGTCTGATCAGAGAATTGATAACTAAGCTATTGCGAAAACTACACTCACTCAAAGACATCCTTCCCCACAGCTGTCTGCAGTATCAACTCTCACTCTTGAGCATCCTGAGCCCCTATGTAGTACACGAACAGCAAATCCTCATTATCCTTAGCGTATCCTCCTGAATTGGACATTTTGACCCCGGGTGTCAGTACGAAGGTCATAGGATTGGCATGTATATAGTTCTCGTCTTCGGGACAACCGCATGGTACCGGTAGAGGTCCAAGAGTATAAACACACCAAGTACGACTAAATATACCACAACGTATGAGACGAGTGGTTGAAGGCTCGGGATAGACTGGTGATGTGCCCATGATCACAACTAAACAAAGCCATCAGTCAGATCAAGGGCGGCAGTAAGTATCAGGTTGTACTAGATCAGCTACGTTGATCAGTACAGTTCAATTGACAGGAGCACGATATACTGTTGTTACATACCGCAGTCTCGGGAATGCAATCAGTTTTGTATGTCAATGAGCCACATCTTGCCAGCCTGATATTCCATAGCACAGCTCTTTGGAAAACCTCCATTGCAGTGGGTGATGCATTTGATATAAAACCTTATAGATGACAAACCCAAAAATATGGAACAAGTGTTCCAACTCAGGTTTAAGCACTTAATATAGACGCTGATGATGCCATGATCAAAACTGAGAAAAGTTGTCTGAGATTAATCCAATCCATGGTATGGTGCTTCCAACTTCCTCGAGAAGCTTTTGTCTAGTTTTACAAAATGAGTCCTAAATTTCAATGTGTCGAACTGTGAGGTGTCTTCGGCAATGTAGTAAATTTTGCTGAACTCAATGATCACAACAATCAAAAGGACGTGTCAGCCCCACCCCTTTCCCTGACTTCTGTTGCACTGCCTATACTATATATAACCCCGTTTGAGTGATCATTGGACGGCTTCAGTGTCCCATCGCTCAAACTAGGGGAAGCCATCTATAACCATCAAGGATATAATGGGCTCAGTATTATCCAGTGAGGAAATTGAAGTCCAAAGCGGTTAAAGAGAAATGCTCTTGCGGTTTTCTTCTATCCTTCCATCACCATGTCCAGCATCCTGAATCCTGATAATTACCTCAACCATTTATCTCCACCCGATGCCTTCCAGTATGGAGTTGCTCGAAATCTCAACCTAGCCGTTCTTGGGGCAAGCCTCTTCATCTGTCAGTTTATCCACCAGGCTGATATCCCCATAACAGGCTACAATATGGGATATCCTTGTTTACATACCAGATGATATAAAAATACTGCGAATGCAAAAGGGCATCCGAGCTGTCAATGTATGCTTCATAACATCGAGGTTCGTAGTTTCTCTTATTGTCACCCAAGCTAACCCGTATTACTAAGCAGACTCTTTGCACTTTGCTTTGTTCTTGCCTCCGTCCTTTCAAGGAGTGAGTTGGTTCCAATTACTTGAATATATACATACTGAGAATTACTTGACTCATAGCGATTCCTTTCAACAACTGCGAGCCTATCTTTATCACTTCAGGCTGCTGCTATGTACTGTCCCTCTCATCTTCATCCTTCCTCTTCCTTCGTCGAGTTCAAGCAGTCTATGCAGATAACCGCTGTGTCCAGTGGTTTTTCTTCATTCTATGGCTGATCTATTGTGGCCTGGATTTTACTGTCCCCATAGGTGTACGGGGGTCCCACATTCCAGGAACTAGATACTGCCTGGACTCAGAAAACGGCACTTATTTGCTTGCAGGAGCGTTCGCCCCTATTGTCTTTGACACTTCTGTTTTTTTGGCAATCTCCTTCAAAGTGGCCCGATCCTCACATACCACCCAGGATACCAGAGTGACATGGGACACACTGGTGTCGGGGAAGGCACTTCCTCGCCTTTCACGAGCCGTCCTGCAAGGCGGCCAACAGTATTATCTGTGAGTCTCTTCCTACAGTAGTCCCAAGACATCGATTAACAGTATCAGGATTACTGTTGGAATGGCCATCATCCCTGGCATCATTATCGGCTTCCCACCCACCTCCCCTATCTACCGAGTGTCGTCTGCAAAGTTCCCAGAAATATCCCTAGTAGCTTCCATGGCATGTCGAGTATATCGAAACACCAAACTACTCGATCTAAACGCTGAAATGTCGCAACTACCAGTATCCAGCCTCCGTTTCGCGGGGAATACCATGAGTGGTCGCTGATGTGTAAAACACGGTTCCGTGGTACATTATACGGAGCCCTTGCTTAATTTGATTCTTCCGTTTTTGTGAGGTTGAAATGACTATATCTTAGATTTTTTGTAATATATACCAAAAGCTCGCGATGCCTTGCTCGTCCATCAACGGCAACCTCTGACTTTATGTCTGTTCCATTGTCATCCTTAATGATGAACTCTTTTGTGACACGAACCATCCAGCAACTCAATCTCGCCTACTCTACTTTCTTCATATTCCCTACCATTCCACGCCCCAAGTCTGCTGTGCTACCTAGTTCTCACATCCTCACCAGTGTCTTCCGGTTCTCTTTCCAAGTGAATGGAAAACAATGTCTCTCGCTCAACTCTCTCTTAAGCTGACACTTTCTCCGTTGCCTCGATCTAGTCACCAAGGAATAATGTGTGTCTGGCATTTATTCTCGGCTTTGTTCGTGCCTGCAACGGCATGGCGGATGGGTTCACCTACGCCTCGGTATATCTGAACAGGCGGGCGCCTAATGGTACACATGCCTGTTAATTGCGAGAAGTGGAACCGGAGGGCAAGAGATCGTATATGGTAGAGCTCATGCCCCGTATCAAGTCTGCTATTTTTTGCGCAATGTGATGACAGGGCTGGAAACATGAAATCGAGGGGGACGCCAATGTCCTTAACACGCTGAACCCTAATAAGTGCTGGGTATCGATGCCATCTGAGATGAAGTATCTCGTGGGTCGTTTGAACACTGTTCACTAGCTGAAGTTTCGGGATTGGCGGTGGTTCAGGGGAGCGAGTAGGGTTGGTAATGACAGCATTAAGTCTGATATGGAAGCTGGTGTTTGGGGTGGATTCGGCAGCGGGTGGACAGAAGAGGTTCAGGTGTTGCTTCTCAACACTCTCAAGTGATGAAGGGTTTGGTACGGGGTCGAGAATGTGGAGGAATCTGACAGTTTCAGTATCGGGGCCACCGAGTTTCTCCACGTAGAGGCCGCTCCGGCAGGAACATCTGTAGGTCCGGCCACATAAAATTATTAATCCTTAATCAATCGTGTATGAACAAGGGTCACCTGTTCATTCACGGATGCTCGCTAAGCACGCTAACTGATCGCGAACTGTCCCGTGGAACATTGGACGTGTGTGGTATGTTAAGGGCATGTGCTCGTGGTCATTCAACTTCCCCACCTTTCTCCACTCAATTTTTGCATTTGATAGGGTCTGGTGACAGATGGATGGATAGCTATATTGGCATAAAGGAATCGGATGCATGTCCCACAGAGACAATTACCTGCGCCAACCATGATCCGCAGCGCCCCTCTCCATGTCATACAACTTCTATTAAGACGTCCTCTGATTATATGCATGATGGGTCCTCTGACGTCATGCCTGGCTGGATCTACACCGCCACCACCCATATTCCTCGAATCGACACGATATCTACCCCCGTCAGTGTCACAGCTATTGTGCAGGGAGGTGTAGAGACCGCCAGCCAGCTACCTAGGGAGATGGACACCAACTAGCGTCTCACTAGTGTTGAGGATACCATCAGAGGGGGGGGTGGATTACCCCTCTGTCGACAACTCATGCTCTACATAAAGCCTTATTTTGTTTCATTTCCCTTTTTATCTGCCAGTTGCAACTATTGGACGATTTTCCTGTCCGCTTCAGACTTTTTCCAATGGAATGAACTCCTAGGTCCTATGTAGTGTCTCAGCCCACCAGGTCATACGACGATTTCTTCTTTGTGGGTTTGTGGACTATGTAAATACAACAATACAAGAGTAATATAGAACGCATAGATACTTCGTGTTGTGTAGAAGGGTTGGTAGTGATATAAATCCCCTCAACATCGACTCAAAAGACTGATCAGGTTCTGCCTCATTATAGGATATTTGAGCCTCTCGTCCATACATGCGCAAACCGAATGTTGGATTCAAGGCCGAGAAAGGCCTTAAATTTTTTCTTTCCTTACCACCATTCTCTCGTCTTTTCCCTTGCTCACTCAGCATTCATGGAATTTTTTCCCGCTCGCTCGCACCGACTCCTTAGTGGTTGGTACAGCCACTTGGCGCTCGTTCAGTCTGCCTTTCGATTAGGGCCTGGCGACCGGTCCCCTTCCAAAATGTGTCTAACGAGCGCTAAGCCCAACGAGTCTTGAAAAGGTAAGTTCTGATGCAGGTGAACCCGACAGGACATATCTCGCAATTCAAGAGATAGCTGGTTACTTGTACACAAATTCATCAGGCACAATAAAGAAATTTCTTCACTGGAGCAACGGGGTGATGAGGAAATGAGTAACGAGGTCCTTTCCTTTTGCCTCTATCAACGGAAGAGGCAGGACTTGAACCTTGTGAATGCCAATATCAGTCGGGAAACAAAATCCAAGAGTGTACGGGAAGAATTACCTGCTCGTTGTCCCGAGATATCGCCCATTTCTTACAGGGGGACCCCACAGGTTGCTCAGCTTCAATCCTATCGAACACGATCAGAAGGTCTATAAGCGGGGTGTCGAGAACTAAACACTCACTCAAAGATATTATCCTCCGCATCCCCTTGTGGTTTTAAGATCCATTTTGAGCCCCTTCAAGCTTTGTGGAGTACACGACCAAAAAATTCTCGCCTTCCTCAGACCATCCTCCAGAGTTAAACATTGCGACCGCTCCCCCAGACGGGGCTGGAATCAATCCCCAGTCCTTATTTATATCCCCATCATGACCGTAAATACACCCCTTTGATTGCAATCGGGATGGGGTTATCAGAAGTGTGGCCGCCCACGAAGGGCTCCACTATCGGATTGTCTGGATGTAAGAGGGGCTGGATAGCACACCTGCGAAAGGAAGATTCCATGTCGATATCCAGTGGTGGTGTTGAGAGAGTGAGCAAGCGAGGTCGAGGTTTATATGTGTGTACAGACACTGTCGTTGGCGTCTCACCCGAACCAGTCCCGTGGATTCAGATTCATTCAGCCTCAGAATCCTGCAATAGTCATTTTATGTATGGAAAGATAAGGTTAGAAATTTCGCCTGCCCCCCTTCTCGAAAGAACTTTGCTTATGCGATGAAGGCCAAAGCGACCTAGTCAATCTCCGCTCACTCGTAACTCCGAGTCCATGGCCCCACCTCTGGTTAGGTAACAATAGTAATATGAATGGCTTCTAACTCAACGTATCAAGGTCATAGGATCGGTACATGTATAGTTCGAAGCTCGTAATGATCCAGAGAGCGTAGGAAGCCGGAGGTCCACGAGTCGCCTTATCTATGCCAAGAACATTTCCAAGAGGCTCATGCGTTGATTATGGACATGGCTTCGCCACCACTCTAGAACTCCACCACCCTAGAATTCCAATTATTAGAAGTGTGATATAGATGACGTAGATCATAGTAGCCAGTCCATCACGGCAACCCAGGAGCATTCCATGTTTAATCTCCGCCCCCCGAATTTGGCGCCTGTTTGCAGATAGGCGAGAGGTTGGGGGCCACAAAACCCACACTGACGATCCTGAGCTGTGTGAGTAGTAATGTACCTGTTAGCCTCCAATTTTCGGTCCGGCGGGACAAGGAGTCATTGGTCAATCGTTCTGCATCACTGGAAATAGTCGGTGGTAATTGAGCATCTACCGTCCTGATCTGTACACGACAAAAGTATGGACAACCGAGGGGCATCCAGGGGATGGCCCGATTACCTGTCAACTTTATTGTTCTAAAACACTCTACAATGACAATCAGTGTGTATGCGTAAATCCAGTAAATAGTAAATGGATCGAGGGTGGTCACGAACAGATCCCACCAGAACTACAGCTCGACAGCAGTCCCTAGAGTTCCTTCTTCCTGCTTCGCCTTCTCCCTCACCAATCTCCCTTTACCCCTCGCCAGATCAACGTCCCTCCACATCACCCTCGCTTCTTCAAATACCTTCAACTCCTCATCGTAAATTTCCTCGAACCTTTTCACCTCTTGATCCCACTTCTCCGGTCGATCTTGCAACAGGGTACGTATTCCACCGAAAAACTGATCAAGGACAGAGAGGTTGTGTAAGACAAGTAACGAGTGTGCGGACATTTCATGTGTGTGCAGGAGGTGGTGCGCGTAGGCGCGGCTGAAGCTTGGCTTGACCCTGGGTTCCGCTGGTGCCTGCGAGGGAATGGTGGAGGATTCACCGGAAAAGGAGGGGTCGTCTACACCATGGTATATCCGAGTGGCAGGTGCTACTGGCGAGCACGCCCGGCAACCACAAGAAGCGGAACCAAATGCGGAAAAGTCGTGTGTGTATGAGCTGCAGTAGAGGTTGTGTCCTATATCGAGTTTGTTATTTTCTCGGGCTTTGAGTGCCGGGGAATGTGATGACGGGGCTGGGAATGTGAAATCGAGGGCGACGCCAACGTCTCCAGCACGTTGGGCCCAGTGAGCATCAAAGATATCGATGCCAACAGATGAGATGAGACGAAGGATCTCGTGCGGCGTTTGAACGCTGTTCACCAGCCGAAGTTTCGTGGTTGACAACGGTTCTAGGGACGCTTGCAGGAGAGGCGATAGTTGATCAGTGTGAGCGGGGATGGTAGGGTCGAGGTTGACTTCGGATAGAGGAGTCGGCGCCGAGTCTATTGTAGGGGGCGGTGTTGGGGGAATAGACTCGGCGGGTGGATAGAAAGGATCCTGGTGTCTCTTCTCGGCAGCCTCGAGGGATAAACGAATTGGGATGAGGTCGAAGGTGTAGCCTGTGACGCCCTGGTCGAGGGTTTGGAGAGGTTTGATGGTTTCAGCCTCGGGACCAAAGAGTTTCTCGATGAGACTCTCCGCGAAAGCTCTTCGAGCAGGGACGCTTGTAGTTCCAGCCATATGTACTAAGACACTAGGCCTGTACTTATTATTGGGAAGAGGGGAAATGAGACTAGCCAGCCAGGACGCCGATCGTTCGATGCTTTTCGTAAGTCGCTTTTGAGAGTAGGGAGGATGGGTTAAAGGTATGTCGGCCAAGGCAAAAACTATGTCCGGCTTGCAGGAATACACATATGACTTCCATTCCGTGGGTGTGACCTACTAATGCTCAGTATCGATAACATATTGAGAGGATACATCACTCACTTTGCGAACACCTCGCAAACTATATGCAGCAACATGGGCGTTTCCGTTCGGCGGCATCTCCCGCCCATCCGCAGGGTCCCTAACAGCCATAGATACTACATGCTGACCGAGTGAATAACCTAGAAAGGTATGCAATGAGTTTTTCCCATCCACGAGAGTTGGTACTGGCGGGAGAACGTCTAGACTGTAAGACATGGCGCAAAAGTATAAGCGAAAGTGACTTACCTGAGCGTTAAGACTACTCACAAACTCTCAAAAGGGATGTTGACCCAGCGAATGCCACTGGATGCATAGTGATCGCGTGAGAGATGGGGAATGACTCCTCGTGAGGTTGACGCCAGATAACTAGGCGTTTGAATCTGAATTTCTGTCTGTTCGTCACGCTTCAAGAGTACGTTTCCCAGCCGCGGTCCAAAGCGCGTTGCTGATGGAGTCAAGAGAGAGAAGAATAAGCCAGGAATTGGAGAGTGTCCCGACATGTCACAATGTGAAAGAAACAAGTGAATGTTTTTATTAGCGCCCATCACACCATCAAAAGACACGCACCAAATATAGCTATAACGAATGTTGTATAATCCATATCGAGAAAGTTTTTAGGAAACGGCCCGAAAGGTGTAGGCATTAAGAGTGATCATGAAAACGGGCACGATGACACATTGAGGAACAGATACAGGGAGGACGGATACAATTTTTGTGGTGTTAATGATCCTTGAGAGTGGCAATTACCATACGAAAACGAATCTATACGCCATAGCTCCTAGTCTACTTTGAGAAAGATCATTAGGAAATGGCCTGAATGGCATACGCGGTAAGGCCTATCATGGAAATGAACATGATGATGTACTGAGGAATAAGGAAGGCAGTGACAAGTTCTGCGGTGCCTGTGCCGCTATACACTTGCGTAAGGTATACTTGCATTGTGGCGGATGGCAGACAAGAGTAGAAGCTGAAGATCTCGTCAGCGCACTCTCTTGTGAGACGGACGAAAGGGGCTCACATGCAAATGAAGATGAGTACTTTATCATCCCTGAAAAGAACACCAGCACGGACCAAACCCTGACAGATTAAGACGCCAAGGACCGGCATAATAATCATTTTTGCGATTGCAAGCCAGGATATTGCGCCAATAGGTAAGTTGCGCCATTGGTTTATAGGAACGTTCAATCGTGCCAGCGAGGACCCCAGACAGATTAATCCAAGCGGCACCGAGGCGGCACCGATAAAAGTGGCAAAATCTTGGATAAATGCAAGCGGTGGTTGACCGTCAGGCGCGGGAGGGATGTGAACACCAGGAACCTCGACGAAGAGGGCTTTGAGTTGAGGGATAAGGGATATTGGTAGTGCGATGTAGATGGTGATGGATATGGGGTTGAATAATCCTTTGACGAAGGGGGGAAGGTACGTAAACAGAAGCCTGGTGTAGTGTGAGCATCGTCCTTGCGCCCGAATGGTAAGAACAGATTGCGCTACACGTGGTTGTTCGACTACACCGTCACTGCTCTGTCCGTATGTAAAAACTTCCCGAGATGGCGTAGGGGAGGGCTTTGGAATACCATCTGGTAATGTGACCACAGCTGTAGTAACATCCTCGATGGATGTGTCACTCCTCCCCTGCCGTCGAGGGCTGTCTGGAAGAACGGCCTTCTCCTCATCTCGGGAAGAGCCGTCATCGTTAGCTAATGATGAACCCTGACGCCCTTTTGATAGAAATCGGAGGAGGCGTTGGCGTTGGGCCTTAATTTTGGCCCGAATGATCTCTGGCTCAATGTCTGCACTTGTGAAATCCCACGC
>MU151442.1:0-25581 GCA_015584085.1 Macrolepiota fuliginosa MF-IS2
GACAAGGAGGGGTAAGTGATAGTCTCCCCCGTGGTACGATTGCCTGTCTGATACACTGTTTCCAGTATTCCTCCCGACCAGCAACGATTGATCTTTGCCGGAAAGCAGCTTGAAGACGGGCGCACTCTGTCCGACTATAACATCCAGAAGGAGTCGACCCTCCACCTCGTGCTTCGTCTCCGTGGTGGCATGCAGATCTTTGTCAAGACTTTGACCGGAAAGACTATCACCCTTGAGGTCGAGTCCTCTGACACTATCGACAACGTCAAGGCCAAGATTCAGGATAAAGAAGGGTATGTATCATCGCCTCATGTTCAACGCAGCATTTAACTATCACTCCGCAGTATCCCCCCCGACCAGCAGCGTTTGATCTTCGCAGGCAAACAGCTTGAAGACGGTCGCACACTGTCTGATTACAATATCCAGAAGGAGTCCACCCTTCACCTTGTCCTCCGTCTCCGTGGAGGTATGCAAATTTTCGTCAAGACCCTCACGGGCAAGACGATCACCCTCGAGGTCGAGTCGTCAGACACTATCGACAACGTGAAGGCCAAGATCCAAGACAAGGAGGGCATCCCCCCCGACCAGCAACGTCTCATTTTCGCCGGAAAGCAACTCGAGGATGGTCGCACCCTCTCCGATTACAATATCCAGAAGGAGTCTACCCTTCATCTCGTTCTTCGTCTCCGCGGTGGTATGCAAATTTTCGTCAAGACCCTCACGGGCAAGACGATTACCTTAGAGGTTGAGTCCTCCGACACCATCGACAATGTGAAGGCCAAGATCCAGGATAAGGAAGGCATTCCCCCCGACCAACAACGACTCATCTTCGCTGGTAAGCAGCTTGAAGATGGACGCACCCTCTCGGATTACAACATCCAGAAGGAGAGCACTCTCCACCTTGGTACGTTATGGTCAGTTGTTTGTGACAGTTCTTGTGCTCATTGGCTACTGCAGTCCTTCGCCTCCGTGGTGGTAACTGAGGGCCGCGTCTGTTGAAGATCGGGGTAGTTGATAGTCGTCTCCCATTGTTTTGCACTTTTGTACATCAATGCATGAATTCATGTCGCGCTTGTTAGATTTTCACATTGCATAAACGACACATTGCCTATGAAGTTATGAATGAAAATCTTATGAATTAGTGCGACTGTTGTCTTTCTGGACCGTAGTTGGCTTTTTGTGTTTGCGTTTGCGTTTGCGTCTCGTCTGCGTCGGCTCATCAACTCCAATAACCACCTCGCCTTCATACTCTTCTCGTTTCCTCTTCGATCCCACCTTCGCGACGTCGTTACTTTCCTTCACCTCCGTTGAAGGACCTACAACAGCCCTCTTTTTCACACTAAGAGGGTTGGGGCCCTTAGGACCTTTCTTCCTTGGCGCTGGGGGTTCTGACACAGGTAATGGATTCTGGTTTTTATCGTGAGTTGATGCATGTAGCGACTGCTCCTCGGCCTAAGTTACAATGAGGGAATGATTCAACCCAAGCCCTCTAAGTCGCTCACCATTGCCTTCGTCCGTAGCGTTGCATCGCTCGGAGGCTCGAGAATAACGACGGACCTGTTAATATGAACTATCGGAGCTGCTGGGACTGTGCGAAGTTTGGCGCGAAGGGGTTGCGATTGTGTTACAATAACGTATCGGTGTTTGTTTTTATCACCTGTAGATGGATCGTGTTCATTTAAGGTCGCCAGGAGAATGTGTAATTCACGCACCAACGACGCTCAATAAACAATCATCTCCAGGGATAGCTTCCTTATGATTGCATTTCCGACGCTCAAAGGTTTTAGCGAGGTCTGTTGCGGGTTGTTGGAATTTCCCTTCGAGGTAAAGCTCATGGATACAGCACTGTGTGATCACTAAAGAACGGCTTTGCCGTTTGAGTGTTTAGCTGTCGTAGGAATAACAATACATATATTATAAAACACACTTGGTTTGACTTCACCCTGGAGAACTGTCCCTAGTTGCTTGACAATGTCAATCTTGAGCGAGATGGAGGCTTTACAGGTTTCGGCATCCACTGTCGGGTTGGGTTAGTGAGCTTTTGGTAAGGATTAAAGAGCGTAAAGGCTGACCGAGGGCCTGGTATGGTTGGCGAAAGCCAAAAGATTGGGAATATAGATGCATCAGCTTGCGGTATGCCTTCGCTCGCTTTTGACGCATCTTGGGCTGAAAAGTGATAGTAATTGGAAGAGGTGATGGAATAGGGACTTTTTTGGAGCACGTGTGATCAACTGTATTAGGGAGTGCGGGCACTCAAAGTTTTGCATATTGTACCCGACCATGACCAAGCTGGGCCTCCAGACGCTTTTACTTTCATCATGGTGAGCACAACTCTCGTTGATTTACTCGTACTTGACATTGAAGACTGCGCAGGCTACTCATCGTTGCTGCACTTGACCTCAATGGCCAAATTATATGGAATGACGTGTGTCCAGGTGCGCATCCCGTCTTACAAACCCGCTTTCGTAGCCTAATCACACACGACTAAGCAGGTGCTACTACTCTCGGGCATGCAAAGGTGGTTCTTGATAATGGACGGTTGAGTGGCGGTGTCATGGGAGACGGTGGCTTTACCATGTATGTTCCTACTGCAGGCATCTGTCAGTTTATGCTGATCTATTTCGCAGCCCCAACGTGCCAACGGGTGCATATTTGCTATCCGTCATATCCCATGATCATTCCTTCGACCACGTACGCATTTTCTTGTACCTTATGGAGCCTTACACTGATAAGGAACGAGTAGTTGCGAGTCGACGTCACCAACGAAACTGTCAATGCCTATCCATATACTCTCGGAACACCCTTCAATCCACCTTCAACTGTTTCCCTGCCGTACCCATTGAAACTAACGCCTAAGGAGAAACTCGACTTCTTTGTCCCTCCGCAATCTTTCAACCTGTACAGCTTGTTGACAAACCCCATGGTCCTGTTCGCCGTTGGCGGTCTCGTCCTTTTCGCTGTAAACTCGCTCGTAGATGTTCAGGCACTGCAGGAAGCCGCGAAGCAAGTAGATGAAAGGTGGGTTCCGTCGTGTTCCTACCCTATGAATTGCATAACGACCGTTTCTAGCCCTACCAGGATGCGTGGAATCACGGATGGTCATGATCAAGCACGAAGCGGACCGGTGAAACGAGGGACAAAGAGATCTCGACGGTAGTCATCAAACATGTAGTTATACCAAAGACTGTGGTACCGCATATTTGATATGACATTATGCATTGAGTGATGAGGCTGCATCAGGCTGGAGAATGGTAGGACGTTCATCGGTTTCCTCTGTTGGTCGCGATTCATTTGGGTATAACAAGGCGCGGCGAAGGATGGCGTTCCTGTGAAAGATGGGATATCTTGAGCCTTTTGGAGCGGAAATCATGAAAATCTATTTACCTTTGCTTGAATTGCGCTAAGATGGCATGTGGCAATTTCCGTTCCACTACAGGTGAGTTTGGAATTCTGTTGGGCGTTACTTGAAGGGGACCTAGCTGAAATGGCTGTTGGCAACGCACTGATCATCACTTGTGGTCTCTATTACGAACATATGGCTGTTTTTGCCATCGGTAACCGCTGCACCTGGTGCTTCGTCGACTTTTAAACCTGTGACAATTAGACTGGGAGATATGCTCTTGACAGAGGGCTCATTCTGGGCGGAAGGGTCATAATCTAGGATGAGAACGTGTTCGTCCGGGTGTTGAGGCAAAAGAGGGAGGGTTGAATCGTCTTGATATTGATATTGAACAATTGGATGACTAAAGTTGCTCGATTGTGCACCTGGTGCTGCATTGTCGATCGATGAGTGTGACACTAAGATATAATAAGGCGGAAGAGGCTGGGGAGCTGGACTGTCGCTGTCCATGGATGATGATGCTAGAGCTCTAGCGATCGAGATTTCATTGTGTATTATTGCCTATTCTGGGTAAGATGTTGATCTTTATTTATTGTTGTTGGATCGTTCGAACACCCTCCACTTTCATTTACTTTCATTTTCCTTTCGCCAAACATCTCGAACGGGATGACCGGAGACTTTCCAGAATGCAACACCATACTTACGGAACCATCAACATGACGAGACACAATGCTGTGGAGCGTGTACAACAGACTCTGGCTTTTCTCGTGATCATAACTGGTGGTTGTCCTGCCAGTGTCACCTCATAGCAACCGCCATGCAGCTTTTCTTAGACCTCAATGTCGTCGGTAGGACAATGTCATTCTATGGAAGTATAATATAAAAGCCAAGTCGCATCCCAGGAGCTCTCCCAGCCTTCACCGGATTCTGCCACCTGGGGACACCGTTTCCCTCTCTTACTTTCCTTTACTTCGACATTCTTTTCTTTTCGTGAGCGCCATGACCCATCTTGCCGCGTTCTATTCTCTGGTACTCGCGTTATCCATCATTCCAGGAGGGTCCGCTGGTCCAGCCTGTGCCCGAAAATTCCACCAGGCTGCAGATTGCGTTGAAAAATGTAAACTGAGGTGGGGTTGGACGGGTAGTATGATGGGGACGGACCGTTGGGGCTCGGTCATCACCAAGGCTGGAGGATCTGCTGAGGCTTGGGAGAGCATCATCGCTCAAGCTTGCGGCGCCTCGTAAGTGGCTATATGTTATTCGCTTCGATCGTTTACAAAAGATATCATGAGGATAGTGCAGCCCCAGCTGTTGCTGCATCCGAATCTAGTACGGTACTCCTTCCTACAACTGAGAGCCGGTCAGATCCTGTGGTTGCTACGATCTCCTATCTTGCACCTACACCGATCTCGGTTTCCTTATCAGTTGTTTCTTCAGTTGTTTCTTCAGTTGTTTCTTCTTCCCCTGTTCCTTCCCCCAGGCCCGTATCATCATCTCGGCCCGCACCAAGCTCTGCGGTAACTCAGACTCCCCAGTCATCCGTGCACCCGACTACTTCTCGCATCACCACCACCGTCCCATTCACTCCTGTTCCTACTTCAGCTCAGAAGCCCACAACTACTCAGGCACCACCTCCGGCTGCTTCTCCCGCTGATTCCAGCTCTGGCTCTAGTTCTGGCTCCGTGTCTACTTCATCTAGTGATATACAAGCCTATTTGGTTGCCCACAATACCATTCGCGCAAACCACGGGGCTGCGGCTTTAGTTTGGAGTAATGAGCTAGCTAGCAAGGCACAGCAATGGGCCAATGGCTGCAAGTTCCAACACTCTGGTGGCTCTCTTGGCCCCTATGGAGGTTCGTCTTCACTGTTTGGGCCTTCATAAACTGAAGACTTAATCTCTCTTTAATAATCAGAGAATTTGGCCGCTGGCACTGGTTCATCTTATGGTATCACCCAGGCCGTCAAGTCGTGGACGGATGAAGTTAGTGAGTATTGACTACTTAAGATTTGACCAGACAACTGGCGAGTTGGAATTATTAATGGGCTTGAAACAGGTGAATACAACGGCAGTAACCCTCAGCCCTCTCATTTCACTCAAGTCGTGTGGAAGGGCTCTCAGCAACTGGGCTGTGCTGTCCAGGAGTGTGATGGTATCTTCCCTGCTCAAGACGGAGTAGGTCTTGTCTCCATTTCTATAGGGAAAAAATGTGGTGACTCTGACGTTCCTTCGCCTCACAGAAAGCCAAATATTACGTTTGCGAGTACTTTCCTGCAGGGAACGTTATTGGCGAATTTGGGTAAGTTTGAATGCCGCTTACCTCGTAGTTTACATTGATGTGGATCTCTTTCTCAGTGGAAACGTTCAGGTTTGAAACGTTCGATGAACTTGCACTGCTCATCCAACCTCCTGAAATTCCGCCTATACGAGGTTTCTTCTCTTTTCCTTCATTCTAGCGTCTCGTTCCCTCGCGAGGTGCCTCTTCACCTGCACTTTGATTTATTTGGAGACCTCTTGTTTTAGCGTTCGGTTTCGGATTTCTTCGCTGTCTGAGATGGCACTTCTTCCGATACAAGCTGCGCTTGGTCTGGAATCACCCCGAAGTATCCTATATTGTATTGCTTTCCGCTGTTCAGTAGTATTGGTCATCTGGAATGAAACCACCTGAAGTTGTCACTCCCTGCCATGAATCAAGCGAAGAGACCTTTTATAAGTTGATGAATTCATTGACTCATTGATGATGGCTATAATTTCAGAGTTTAATGACATCACGAGCACCGCAACATCCGCTTCAGATTCTCCGTATTAAAATTTTAGTTTTATGCTTTGGATATTTCAACACGGGGGGGCTCAGGATGGTTGAACGGGTGATTTTGACTTTGGTTTGACGGATGACGTAACGACATTCAATACCGTTAAACACAGGTAAACAACTGGCTTGGCACCGACTACACCAAGGTCGACCCAATTGAACTGGTGATGTTGATATGATCCACTAATCTCACCGGTAATATCTCTCATGCTTTCTCCCAAGCTTCTAAGAACCATCTCTGAAACCAGCTACGCCCTGCTTGTCTTACTCCTTGGCGTTGCAACTGGCCTTTCTTGTACAGCCCTTCTCTCCCAAGCAGTCAGAACCTCTCCCACTCAAAACTGGAGGAAGAACTTCAATGCACTCGTAATTGGTGCTTCTTATATAGTTGTGGTGAGGCAAAGGGTCTTCATTGGGGAGTAACCCATGCTGACTGAAACTATTCCCGTATTACTTAGCTTGCAGCGTCATTGCTGATATGCGTCAAGAGGCGCGTTGCTGTCCGTCTAAAATTACAACGGATTTCAAAAACACACAAGACGCTTGGTCAAGGTGACCTTCCGAAGGTCAGTATCCATCAAGCAAGTGTCTCAGGTGTTGTGCGCAGCCCTGCATCCCTTGCCGTGACAATTCATTCTGTCTGGACCGTTAGCTCACACTGCTGTTCCTCCATACAGTCGGTTCATCGCTACATCACGCAAGAATACTATCGGGCATGTCTGGTCTCATACGAATCACTACCGAAGGAAATTGTCCATGAGGGATGGGGTCGGCCAGGTGGGTAGACTTCGCTCAGGGTATGAAGCACAAGCGTGCCGTCCGTCCGTCTTGTCCTTGTGTGCCGGGGTTGTCTCAACCCCTCTCCCTGTCATGCTGCGGTTCGCCACTGTTTCGTATCGATTTTTGTTCCGTTTCCGATCGCTTCCCCAGAAGTTGACCATCCTTGACGACGAGCTCTTGACCTGCACGGACGATGATTGTCCTCATTAAGGCAACGTGGCCCGAGTTGAGCAGGAACTTACAATAGGTCTCTGTTACAGGGTCACCATACGCTGGACAACGTTTTCGTCGCGTCCTATTAGACACCATATCTGAGATTGGTTCGTACGTCTTGTTGAATGTGCAATCCTCATCTGACCCACTGCCCTTTCCCTGTTCTGCGTTCCGTTGTCTCGAAATGAAACTCAACAGATGCTCTTGCACGTACTGTGATACCCCTTCAACCGCAAATGAAGCCGCACGCAAGAATGCTTCATCACTTCCGATTTATTGCTCCGCTGCTTCCGCAAGATGAGGATAAGATTTCACCGTTACTTTATTATGATACTGCGATCCAGATAGCGCGAATCTCGGAGAGAGAGCTCACGGAAGAAGAATATCTAGTAGGAATGCGGGCTGCCGAGGACATCATCAGAAGGTGTGTCAGTTCATCTGATTTCCCTCCTTTGTTCATTCTTGACCACTAATCCCAATCGACCCTTGCTTCACCAGCCTCGAGTTATGCAGGCCGGACCGATCGGATGCGTCGTCAACCCAACTGAATGATCTGTCTGGTGAATATTCATGATGGCTCATTGGCATCGATATCGCATGTGCGCATTTATATCGAAAGGGCCTTATAAAACAGGGTTGGAATTCCATCATGCGCAATCAAACTCATGAGATTATCATTTATTGATAGAAGAACCGGGATATAAATCTAATAATCTACCAATATTCTACCATAATCTACCCTCAAATCCTGAGTTTGACTATGATTCGTCGAAAAAATCTAAATTGCTAGTACAAGCCTATGTAAGCAATGCAATAGCACCCACTGACGCTGACTATGATGTGATATTTAGAAAACAAACACCTAGAGAGAAGCAAGGCGTTAGAGATTGAGAAATGAAGATTACTACCGGGGGGTCATTTACCTTATCATGGAGTTTGCTGATGGTATTGGGGGTGGGGAATGAGAGCTCCTCAAGGTTCTTCTTCATGGCAGCAACCATGGGGGGAGGGCCGCAGATGAGGAGCTTGCTATTGGTATTATTGGGGTTCTGGAGGTGTTCCTTGATATGGTCCTTAGTGACGAATCCAACGCCGCCTTTCCAGCTAGGAGGGGGGTTATTGAGGACGAAGTAGATCTTGATGCGGTTGCCGTGGAGTTGTAGGAACTCTTCAAGATCATCCCTGAGTAGGATGTCTTCCTGGTTGACGTTAGCGTAGATGAGGCTGATAGTAGTCTTGTCGGCTGGGTTGCGAAGAACAGCACGGATGATTTGGAGCATAGGGGTGATACCGGTACCTCCGGCAATCATGCTGAAGTGGTCACAGAGGCCGGGGGTATAGACGAAATTACCCTTGGGACCCTTGACACGAATGGCATCGCCAATCTTGAGGCTGGCGAAGATGCGAGAGATGTTACCCTTCTCATACGTCTAAAAATATAGGCGATCAGCGCTGTATGAGTATTAGGTTTGTGAAAATGAAGGGACCTTGATGAGGAGATCGAAACGACCTTGGTCGTTGTCACTGCTGACAGGTGTGTAGCTGCGGGCCACAAGTTTGCCGTTGATGTTTGCGGAGACTGAGACATGTTGACCTATGGGAAGACCAAGAACATCCTGTGCCTTGGGAAGCTTGAAACGGTAACTGCGAAATGAAGGCTCAGTATTAGCTGGTTTTGGTTGAATGGCTGGTGAAACTCACATGGCAGTGTTGGGAGAAATCTTGATCTTCTCGTGGAGTGGAAACTCTTGCCATTCATTGGAATTGAGAACCTTTGCCCTGCCTGAGAACGATGGGCGGTTAATTCATACAGTGGGGACGAAACAGCCAATAGACACGTCACGTACTTGTTTGTGTGAGGAAATACGCGGTACCGGCAATAACAAAGGCAGAAGCCACAACGGCAGGAGAAGTTACAATTTGGATGAGATCAGTCTCACCAACGAGGGGGAGAGAGACCGCACGAAGGCTACTAAAGAGAGCAGACATATCGGTTGTAGGAGCAGGATGGTTTGGAAGACCGATGAGAATGATGTTTGCGGGGTCGTAACCTGCGTCTAGAAGAAGACGATGGACGTAACGAGAAAGGAAGAAGAGGAAGAAAAAGGAGGTAAAGGAGGAGACTAGAAAAGCGAGTTGGTAGCGGTTTGGCATGAAAAATCAACGCGGGGTAATATAGAAATATTGTCGGGTGATCTGAAAAAAACCAAACAAACGACGACAACGCGCTTTCTAGCGGGTGGGCGTGACGCCGGGGTGTGGCGGAGTGGCCCGGGGTTCGGCCGGCTATACTCGTGTCCTTGAAACAGGGAGACGTGTACAAACACGGGACAACAGTTGGAGTAAGAGAATGGTAGGGATCGTGAGTTGGAACTTACTTGTCTTCTTCGCTCTGCACGCTGGTCGTGCTCGTTCCGTCTTTTTCTCTTTTCTAGTTCCAGATACCCCCAAGGCCACACGCTGTCTTCTGCGCAGCCCTGCACCCTGCTCAAAATGGCCCCCATGAACCGCAGAAAGACCCTGCCTGCACCCCTTCACATCGACCCCCCTCCAGCCACCCATATAGCTCGAGCACAGCAGGACAATTCTGCCTCCACCCTCTCTTCTGCAACCGAGGACTCTGACATCCCACCCTTCAATCTGACATCCTCCATGAGCCGTCGCAAAAACACAAAAAAGCTCTCTCTCACCCTTCCCTCTGCTGCCTCGTCCTCCTTTTCCCTCAGCAATGTATCGGAACCTCAGAGTGCTATTGATGGTCCACAGCCCGATTTTCCCAGGCTCGGAAACCCCACCCGCCGTCTGTCTGTAGCTTCCCTTCCCACAACCGCTGGTCCTGCCAGTTCTCTTCTCCATCGCAAGGAAGAGGAAGGTGGCTCTCCCACAATTCCATACACAGATGGCCCCGTTCAGGTCATTCCTGGCGTCTGGTTAGGATCCGAGGATAATGCGCGCGACTGGAAGTGCCTTGTCGAGCGGGGAATTAGATCGATCCTCAACGTAGCTAAGGAGGTTACTTCACCCTTTGACTCATTAGCTGCCCAGCCCCTTCGATCCACCGCCTCTGTCCCCAACTTCAAGGCCGGGAAACCCGATGCTGAGTCGACGTACTACCCACCCCATGTCCCGAGTGGCAGGCCGGGTATGCACTATCTCAAGCTCCTATGGTCCCACGGGCAGAAAGATCTCGTCAACGATGGCTTTCAGGCTGGTATGGCCTTTACCGATGCTGCATTAGCTCGCGGTGATGGGGTTCTTGTGCAGTAAGTCTTCCGATTGGCTTCCTGTCTCGTTCTTTTACTCTCGATCTTACTTTATGCGTAGCTGTCAGTGTGGTATTTCGCGATCTGCCACGATGGTCATTGCCCTTGTCATGCGCGCGGCTGCTGAGCGCTCCGCATCTGTCCCGCCAGAGGTCTGGGACCTGAAGGGTATGCAAGGAGCATACTCTTTCGTGAAGGATAAAAGTAAATGGATCGGCCCTAACATGTCGTATGTGCCTACCCTAATTCTAACTGTATCGGATAACTAACGTATTCCAAGCCTTATTTATGAGCTCCTCGATTATGAGAAGAAGCTGAGAGTTGATTCAGGCTCTCCTGGTTTGTCCGACGGGGGGTCGGGTGCAACAAGCGAAGAAGAAGAATGGACAAGACAGCGACAGTTGCTTGATGAAATGTCATCTGACAACGAAAGTGTCGAACGCGAAAGTACTCTGGTCATACAGGAGGCGCGTGCTCTGGATAAGGCCATGGAAGATCGCATTGTAGCCCGCAAATCCTCCGCATCGTCGGTTGCATCCACAAGCTCTGGTCTTGGCATGGGCGCCGCTTGGCGTAGCCGGTATAGTACTCGCAAGCGAACTGGATCAATAACCAGCAACATGACAAGTAATAGCATTATTAGCGAGAATCTTGTTGAAGAAGAAGAGGAACCTGAGTTGTTAGGCGTGGGTGGTGGATTTGATGACGACCGAGAACGCAGGCGAAGCGCAGATACCTTTGAGTCCTCTGCCGGTAACTCGCCAGATGATGATGAAGTTGAAGCCACACCCCGAAATATCGTTTACGCTCCTGATCCCTTTATTTCCCGAACTACGTCCCATCCTCGTGCACCTCCTTCGGCTCCAGCATGGAAGAAGACCTTTGATATCCCCCCTCCCCCTCTGACTGCTGTGCGATCAACTTTCAATTTTCCACCCATGCTCACGAAACCCAAGCCGAAGCGTCGTCCCCCTCCCATCGGACTTCCTCCGGTCCCCTCTTCTCCTATTACTGTCGTGGTTGCCGAACAGGACGTCAATTCTGCCTCCGTGCAACTTACACCCGGACCTGCTTGCCCTATCCCTGTTTCTTCCCCTTCAACGCAATTATATTCTCCATCTCAGTCTCTGCCCAATGCTACCGAATTACCTCAACGACCAGCCCCGATATCCCATCATCCTGCCTCTCTTCCGAAACCAGGTTTACGTCAACGTGCTGAATCTCGTCGACTAGTGCCTCCACCATTACATTTACTTCGGAAATCAAGTGCTCCTGAAACCTCCATGGTTTTGCCGTCTGCGACACCCCATCAAACACTCTTCGTTTTCCCACCTTCACCGACCCTCACCACAAGGACACCCTCGGCTGTGATGTTGACGACTACGCCTGCGGTTGGCGGTGCAAGGGGTGGTATGTTTCCGTTCCCAACGATCTCAACGCCCAGGATTGCCACGTTTAGGCAACACGGACGGACGAAATCGTTCATTGGAGTTGGAACTCCGATGACACCCACTACTGCGTTTACTAAGGTGGAGGCTCGAGGCTATGTCGGGCTTGGGTAATGTATTTTTGTGCATGCTCAACTCGCGATATGCGTGCGGTGTACGGTTGCACATGACTGGATACCCTCTCCCTCCCCCGTAGTCGTCTCTTTGGCTCTTATGACTGATGTAGGCTGGTTGTCTACACAGGAACCCAAGGGCCCGCCAAACTCGCATTCATATTTATACCTATTATGCGGGAGTCAAGCTTTTTACGTCTATGATTTCTTTGGCATATATCTGCATTTACACTTGCTTATTATCTTTACCCTCTCATGTCATGCACAAGTCTAGCTTTTTTAACATTGCTTTCTTCACTTTTTTTACCTACTAATTTTACTTCGTTCATACCTCCCTGCATTCATAGTGATTGAACTTTTGGCTTTGGACTGTAAAGCACGCCCCAGCCTTGTAACATCATTGTTTTCTTCATTCCCTCCAAACCTGTTTTCATAGCTGTTCGTGTTCTTTCGACCTTGTTCATAATTCCATTCAATTTTCAGTGTACATATCATTGTCCTGATTTTCTGCAAGCGGTTTATTTTTCTTTCAATTTGTTCCGCAGTTGCGGCTTTTTCTCCCACCTTTTATTTTCCTTTTGTTACTCATTTCCTCTCTCACTGGATTGCAAAATAAAATGCTGAATGAATTTGACATTTTTCTCCCTCTCATGAGAGATCCAATAAAAAGTTATGATCCAAAAACCTTTCCAACACTCTTCTTGACAGCACCTGTGAGGAGCTGGCCACCAATCCCACCAATTCCAAGCCCCCAATTTCCCCCCACAACGTTATTGGCCCACCGCTGTTTGGCATCTCTGTCGCTGTATTACCGGGGCTTGTGAGTGATTCATATGCAGACGGGACGTAGAGCAAAAAACGTACGCATACGTGAAGCCAACAGCGTTTGTGACGTTAAATACGAGGGCAAGTATGACGATCGGGATGAAGCTAGCGGGTAGTCAGTGGCAAGTCACGGATTGCGAGTAGTGTGAAGGTGCTCACAAGACTCCGAGTTTGAGAATGGAGACAATGAGCAGAAGGGCCCAGAGGACAGGAAATACGTAAATTGCAATCTGTGCAGAACCAGGGAGTAAGTAATGGGCTTGGGCTCCCTTTAAAGTGTGACGTACCCAAAACATTCTAGAGTTTTAGGAGGTTAAAAGGTTATCATGTAAGAGAGGTGGAGAGCGCACTTTGAGTCGATAGGATTGGCTGGTCGGGACGGCTGCAAATGCAACTATTGTGTCAAGGAAAAGAAAGAAAAATGATTGAGCGACATACATCTCGACTTTCGAATACCCAGTAGCTTTCGCCATCCTCATCAACCTAACGTTGCGGTCAGAAGGGTGAAATGGCACAACATGACCTGGCATACCTGATTCCAGAATCGGAGCCCAACTAATGTCCTTCCTGCGACATTCTGAGAGAGTTCAGCACCAAGCGTAATGGGCCGAGCCATATAGACATACCCTACAGTTCCAGAAGTCCATTGCCAGTAGGACAACAACGAGGACAGTCTAGATGAGTAGATTCAGGGGATGAATCAACGTCATAGTCCTCATACGTACCGAAAGGACATAGTTATCTGTAAACCACCCCGAGAGAACATAGACTGCAACCGCAGCTATGCGGAAGAAGTAGAGGAACAAGAGAGCGAGCGGATGGGCAGACTATGTAGGGACATGTTCAGCGAGAGGTAGTCGTGTATAATTCGGTGGCAATTAATATAATATACCTGACGGAATATGCCTGCTATGCCTGCATTGCATAGAGTCGCAATGAGTTAACCGTTCACAGAAATCTAACTAAATATTATCTCACCGGCCTCCGCGTCCCCTCCGCTGCTGGCCATTGCTTGGCCATTCGAATTTGAATTCGAGCTACGTGTAGTCGGTGTCAAGACAACTTGTGGACGTGCACTCTGTGTTTTGGCATTGATGTTTCCAGAGATGGCCTCTGAAGGGTCGTCTGGTTCAATAGTATTGTCCAGCAAGGGAGTTGCGGCACTCATGGGAGGCAGGGAGGATGGCAGTAATGATGCGTAGTGTTGGTAGCTCTCTATAGTGGTATTTCTGTTTCAGGAAATAAATTGCCACGCATGCAGAAAGGCGTCAGGGGGCGTCCGAGTGCAGATGTGACCAAGTAATGAACAATCAACGAATATCAGAGACGACCCCGCTACTTCCCGTCCAGTACTCTTCAGACGACGTATATGCTGCTCCCATCACCCCTGTCGTCCGCAGCCTTGACACCGCAGATCTTGCCCACCTACGATGGGAAGACCTAACCCCGAGTCCACTTCCTGCGTCTCTTGAATTGGACCACTGCAAACGACTCGCGTTTGCCCTCATTGTTTTATTCCAACTGCGAAGACAGAAAATCACAAGCAATGGAAAAAACCTTGATGTGTATGAACAATGGACCGACGAGGAGGCGCGTACGAGGGACGTCGAAACGCTGGAGGAGAAAGTGAACGAACTTTGGGAAAACTTCTTGGCTCAATACCACGGTCCCCAAGAACTTTATGACGTGCTATGGTCTCAATTTCCTCTTTTACTTGGCAGATCACCTACGATACGTGGTACGCGTCCTTTATCCATGTCCAGGGCCTCCCCAACTGAGCAAATTTTTGTAGTCATTGATTTCCTGACAAGCCATGATGCTCCACAGAAATTTGTTGTCCATCCCATCGTCTCTATGACTGTGGCCCAGACATGGGGGTTTGGGCGACCCGAAAGCAATATACTACCCACTTGGTTGTCAAATAGTTTCAACACCGATGCTACTCCATAGTAAGTTGGGAATTGTTACTCACAACTTGATGACGCTTATAATGACGTAACTCCAGCAAAACACATCTCTTGGAGTTGTTTTTCGACCTTGGCTCTACTCTCCTCCTCCTAAGTTATGTCATTCGGCCACCTAATTGGCCGGACTCCGACAACAGATCGCAAGACCCAATCACAAATTATTCCTACACCCCCCGAGAGCTATATTTGGTGGTTTATGCTCTCTCAGTACTGGTTTCTGCACAGGGCGCTATCGTGATCACATCTGCTTTAATCCTTCTCGCCTTTGCTCTTTCTTGTCCCTCGTTACCACTCCCTGGCGGTCTCCCATTTTCAGTCTTACTATGGGTTGCTCCCCTCCGTTTTTTCATGTATCACAAACCCTCTATCCTCCCTGGTCCTCTGCTCCTTATTGCGCACCACCATTCGCTCCCACTTGCCAAGTTCTTTGCTAACGGGTTGGCCCGTATCATCCGACCATTGTTCTTCTTCTACCTCCCGGTCGCCCTCATTGCTTGCTTCACGCTCTCGATTTCTCTCTCTGGTCCTCTAATTGGCCCACTAACTTACCTCCACGCCTTCCACCTATCCCAGTGGATCCCCCCTACACCTGGGTCGGACCTACCAATTATCGGTGTTGCGCCCATGGACACTCGCATCCTTTTCTTTCTCTTTTCCGTGGCAGTCTTGTTATTTGTAATTGCCTCGGCATATGTTATCGGAACGTCTACCCCTGTTGCATATGTTCGTCCTACCATCCAATTCCCCTCGCTCGCATGGGATTTCTACACACCAGAAATTGGTTACGAAGCACGTATTGAATCTTATCGTGCCACCATGGTCTACTCTATGGACTATCCATTTCCTCCACCATTAAACCTTATCGAATTGCTTTTCGTGACAATACCAATTAGCTTTGTACGTGCCCTCGGATATCGCCATGCTAAACGAGCGACCATTGCCCGTTTCATCTGGAACCTGACCGTACGACCATTCATGATTATCATGATACCATTTTACGTTTTTCTTACTTTACTCCTACGAGATTAAATGTCTATCCCACGATACCATATGACCTGAATGATGTGCTTGTAGAATGATACAAAGTATATTGTCAACAGATATTGACGTAGATATTAACAACTGATACAATCGTTTTAAACTACCCTCCACTCAGCTGGGAACACACTGAGAGTAGACTGCCAAAAAAAAACAATTAATACTAACACATAGAAAGCTTCAGCAAGACCTACAGTCGTTTTGGACAACGCAAGTGTATCCTGAAACACAGGTAGTAGGTCCAGTCCAGCCCTGGCCACCACATTGACCGTACCCTGAGGCAGGCGTCTGGGTGCCTGAAGAACTCGAAGAACTCGAGAACGTGGTGGAAGAGGTAGAAGTCGGGGCGGAGGTAGTAGTCGTATGGGTTGAGGTTGTGGCCGAGGTCGTAGTCGAGGTGGTTGTCGAGGTGGCGGTGGCGGTGGGGGAGGGAGCCGAACCAGAAGCATCACCATAGAAGATACCACGACCATTGGTGCCAATGTAAACACTAATCATAGAATTTATTAGAATGATCCTTTCATCATGTAGATAAAAACTCACCGGCCGTAAGTGCGAGCATCAGCAGTAATGCAGTTGGAACTAGCAGAACCAAATCCATGCGCGGCATCATTGATCTTCACCCAGTTGACTCCCTGGTCATCAGACCTGAGGTATGCGACACCGCTGTAGTTCGCGGCAACGAAGATAGCAGGATAGCCACCGACAGTCTTAGGCGCACCGAGAGCAATACCCCAAGCCTGCGAAATCCCGGAGATAGTGGTGAAAGAGGTACCGTTGTTGGTAGAGTGGAAGAGACCCTTGTCAGTTGAGACCCAAACATCACCAGTATTGTTAGGATGAACAGCGATATCAAAGACGGAGGTTGAAGAACCGAGGGTTCCCTTGGCGCTGAAAGTCTTGCCGATATCGGTGGAGAGGTAGAAAGTGGAAGTGGAAGCTCCATAGAATACTGCATTGTTCTTCTTGTCAGACGTGATGGCTGCGTCAGAAGGGAGGGAAGAGACAGCAGAAAACGTGGCTTGGTATTGAGAAACCATGACTCCATGACCGCTGGTGCGCCAAAGGATCGTATCCGCATTAGCGGAAATCGCGACCTTGCCGCCGTTGACATTGTCGGGAGCTCCATAGTGTTGGTTCCAGGTGACACCATAATCGGAGGAAATAGCGACTTGTTTGGTGGAGTTGTCACCAGTTCCGATGCGCACGAGGTTGCTGGGGTTGTTGCCTGCAAAGTCGATGTCTGCAGACGTTGCCCAATCCGGGTTAGTGTGATGAGATTTGGGAGCAGTCGTAAGCGATTCATGAACGAAACCTAGGATAATGGTATATTTAGTGAACTTTTCTCAAGTAGACCTTGGTCACCTACCGGCAACATCACCGATAGCCGAAATCAGAGGAGGTCCAGAAGGAGGTGAAATAAGAGCCTGGACAGATGTCTCTTCGATACCGTCAGCAAGAGATTTGATGGTGACGTTGCCCGCAGTATCCCACTAAAAATCTACAGATTTAGAGTAGGTTTCCATCAAGGAGTGTAAGCTTTGCTTGCCTTGAGAAGGTCGTGGCTCCCGTAGATCGTTTCACCGGTACCGTAGAGCCAGTGGTTGGAGTCGAAAGGGTCAATGGCGATAGCTATTAAACTACGTTAAAGTAGACCAGCAAAGTTGGATGTCGACGACCTACATTCCATCATCCAACCAATTTGCAAATCCCCGGCGGTGATGTCGACATAGTTGGGTCCTATCCATGGAGCGAGGCTATCGTCATAAGAGTAGGATTTGATGAGATTCGGGTAGCCATTCCAAGCCCACAGCGCAGTCCATGATGCACCACCATCAATTGAGCGGAAGATTTGGCCATCAGGCCACCAGGAGTTGAGAGCAGCAACCATGACAGTACCATTCTTCTGCAGATCAACAGCGACACCGCCAAAACCGAAGTAGAGATCTCCACCACTGACAGGTGTGATGTTGGTCCCTGATCGCCATGTTGAGCTTTCTTCGAAGGAACCGAAGATAACAGTTGGTAACTTACAGGCACCAGTGTCGATGTTGTACTTGTAGATGGCACCACCTGTCCCATCGTACTACGAGAGAACCCTGAGCGTGTGCAGTGACGAGTCAGAATATTCACAGACGTACAGGACCAGCACCGTCGGAGTATGAGATATAGAGCGACCGTTCGGCAGGAGACAAAACACCCTTGTGGGGCAAGAAATCAGTTGGTTGTCCAGCGACAGCACTCCCTGGAGGGAGAATTAGACCAATGATACTTCCTTTAGGCGAGTATACTCACAAGACGAGCCACCGTTGGTGGAAACATAAACACTCGTAGAACCCTTATTTGCGACACCGACGAAAATACGGGGAGTAGCAGAGCCCGACGAACCAGACGCCTTATCGAAAGTGACCCAGGCGATACCAATCTTGTCAGAGTTGTATCCACTGGTGTCTGAGGAATCGGGGATGAAAGAACCTGGAAGCAAGGACTCAGATGCCAAAGCACAAAGTTCGTGAGACGTTGACATACCGGTGTCAGTGAAACCTGTCACTTTGGCCCAAGTTTTACCGTAGTCCGTGGACTTCCAAAGACCATTTCCACTGCGGGCACCAAAGAAAAGAACGCTGTTCAGGTTAGGATCAACGACGAGACGCTGCAAATCGTAAGAACAAGCAATTCCAGACGTAAAATGAGACGAGATACCTCTCCCCTGGAGTCTGGAAGTGAGTTGAGTAATGTACAATATTCGTGCCGACTCACATTCCGCGTCCAGGCATATTGCCACCAATTTTGAACGGCAGACTTGATGGCGTAAATGTCGAGCCAGAATCACTCGAAATCAAGATCTGGCCATTGTTTGGATCCCATGAATTGGTATACATTCCAGTCGCCTGTTTATGGATGTAAGCAAAGGGAATTACACCAATGAAGGGTTTTAGGTAACGGACCAGGTAGAGACGGTTAGGTTGTACAGGATCAGTTGCTAGTGCGTCGACGCCCCAGTAATTCCACCGTGCATTATCCGCAAAATCGAGCAACGGAGTCCATGTATCGTCAGAATTCAATTTGTATGCTCCACCAATGTCAGTACGAGCGTATGCCAGTCCCTATGCGTTGCGGTCACTACTTGCAGAACTCGCGACCAGGAGCGACCGAGCACACCTTTTGGGATGGGTTAAAAATAATGCCAGGGACGAAACCACCTCCGCCCCCAATCTTTACATTCTTCCAGGTGTAGGACTGCGAGGCTTGTCCATCAACGAGGCCGACAGCACCAAAGGCCAAGGCTGCAAGTAGCTTGAGTTTATACATGATGGTCCGTTAGGCGGCAAGTGCACTAGGAAAATCAAACAACCATTTTATAGTCGCTCAGTCGAAGGTTGTCTGAAGCACGCAGCTTCGGAGAAACGGCGGCACCGCGTGCCATATCCCGAGGTATCTGCGATGGCAGGAGCAATTGCATAGTCAACGGTCACCCGATGGTATGGACAAATGACGGTGTCCTGTCCACACGAAAACAAAATCACCAGTTGGACGACCCTCTTCCGCAGGCCGTGTGAGGCACCGAGGTTTTGCAGAGGTCTTCTTATGCTTAAAGTCCCAAGGCCAGGTAGAATACCGCTCTGCGTGGAAGCACTCGGAAACTGATCGTCATGTGTACATACAGTTCGTTTGCTAGAACGAAGCAACCAGAATCAAATGCCATAGCTGGGGACTTATTAAGTGACGAAATAAGTGTCGGGGATTCTCAGGTCTGGGAGACATCGCTTGACTGGTGTTATAAGACGATCGGCTTCTGAAATGTAAAAGCAACGGGGGAACTTTTCGGGACGGACTGATACAAAGAAAGGTGGACGGACTTTAGGAAATGATCTGTGAGCTGGCGACCAGGCACGGGTCATCTGATTAGAAAGGCTAAATTAAACGCATAGTCAAAGCTTTGCGCTGCCGTGTTTCCCTTCGAGGAATTATCGGGGGTGGGTGCTTAAAAATACGCTTGCTCCCCACACACTCAAGTTCAATAAGTTGATGGGAGCCTATGTCTTTTACAGGAATCAGTGACATCACCACACGTGCATCCCAGGTTACGTTGAACAATGCGTGGACTCAACCCAACATCAGCCAACATCGCACTCATTGCACTCATTATTGGTTCTTCAGTCACTCATTCACCTACATGGTTAACCAACCCCAACATCTATAGCACTTTCGTTTCCGCGCTGCCTTCATGCCTCTTTCGCCCGATGTCCCCCACCCACATAAACACCTTGGTACTCAGAAAATCTCTTTGCTGAGAAAGAGCGTCGCTGGGCGGCGCCAACCCATGGAAAACATCACAAATATATCAAATACTGTACGTGCCCACCTCGCTGCATCACCGTGTTGTCTGATTCATCATTAGAATTCTAATCATGGCCAAGATTCGCAGGGGGACAATCCTCGCCAAACCTCCCTTCCGTTTCCACTGCCTAATGAAGCTCCTTTTACATTACCTGCTTTCTCGTTCTCTCCAGAGAAAGATTTCTGGGACGATGTCTCTCAAAACGACACATATCAACTTCCCAAATTAGTGTATGCTCCGGACAGACCTCCCAAGGCCCGACCTACCTGGAATGATATCCGGATACACTCGGTCACACACCCCAATAGCCCATATGTTCCGTGGTCGGCGCATCAGCGCCAATGCATTTTGGCTTCAGCAGAGACCCTTGGGGATGGTGAGGCGATTTCCCATGACAATAAAGAATGGGTCAGGGTGACTTGCACGGAACCTGTGCCATCACCACGCCCCTGTCAAGGCAGTCTGCGTCAGAGGGTCTTTCGATCCATTATGACCTGCCTTCGCTCGCTGTGTTCGCCTGCCCAAGGCTCATTGCCCCCTTCAGAGACGGCAAAAACATCGCAAGGTTTCGACCTCATCGACGATGTTACTGCGACACTCTCCTCTGTTCAAACCACATCTCTGGAAGACTGGCTGGCAGAAAGAAGATCACAAACTGCAGCCGAAGATGCTATACGTATGAGCAATGCTTACACGTCGCTAGACGACTACGAGCAGAACGGTAGCTGGGTCCGTCATATCCCACCTACCGACCCAGTCGATGGCTGTCTCCCAGCATCACTACCTTCTATTTCTCTCGCTTTTTCTTTTGATTGCATACCGTCTCCATCTCCAACAATTATTTCATTTCCCTGCTTTTCTTCTTAACGCAAGCCATCGCACATGTATTATATTGTCATTAACGTAGTCTAAATATCAGTTCGTCGTTTCTGTGGGCCTTTGTTCCACAAATGTGTTGTGCTGTTGTACCCTGGCCTGAACAATGCCAAAGCTCAACAAATGGTGCATTGTTTGAAATTTGTCTATTGTTAGTACGGTCACGTGATGACACCTGCAGCACTTGTTGTGGATTGGGCACAAGGTCCATGCTGCAGACATGCACGATGCATGTATTCGCATGTATTCATGACTCCTCCCCGCCACTCCTTCGCTGAACCGTTTTCTTCTCCCCAATACCCAATACCCACCACGGAATGGAGATGATATATCGCCCCTTGCTACCTGCTACCCAGTATTGCCCTTGCAACTGGCAATCAGACTCCACATCTCTTCACTCCCTACCACAATCAAAACATGCCTCGTCTTTTCTCCGAACTCTTATTGCGCCTTATGCCCCACTATGGGTCAACTCGACCCCAGCAACTACGGACAATTCCTCAGATGATCTAGAATGTCCACAGGCTAACATCAACTATCGCAGCGCTTTTGAACAGCAGAAGCGGGAGGCCGCCAAAAAAATGGATGCCACAACGTTGATGATGTCTCTGTATGTCCCCAAAGGTCGATGGCAATGGACTTATCAAGTTCCATTCGAAAACCGGCCCGAAGAAGACCCTGTTACTTGTACGTCCACTATTCCTCACACCGCAGAATCGGGCTTCAAAGAATCTCCTGCATCTAGCCAATCGAATATGGTCGTTGAGCGTCAGGACGGCTCGTATTTACAACGAGAGCATAACGTATATTTGTAAATTGTGAGTGAACTGCGACTGATACCTACTACCGTGGGATAAACCAACTAACTTCGTGCAGGTATCCTCGGGAGGTTCAATGGGAAGGTTTTTTCAGCGAGGTCTGTCGAAAATATTTATTTGGTATCATGTCTACATTCTGAACTATTTCTCGATGATAGGTAAAGCTTCACAAGACCCAACTTCGACCTCTCCATGGCGCCTCCACCCCAGCCCTTATTGGTATCCAAAGCAACATCACTGGCATCCAGTTGGCTTATGACATCCCTCATCACTCTTTTTGGATACAAGCCTCTCCAGACATGCCCGACATTCTGAAGCGCCGCTGCCTAGACGCCTATCATCAATTACATGCTCAGGGCGTCCTTCATGGGAATGTAGATCTCGCCAATATCTTGATTGGAGGAGATGGTCGTGTTCAAATAATCAACTTTCACAAAAGTCGATCTACCAAAAACGATCCCAAGGTACACCTCGGCCTTGCTACACCTCAAGATTTCAATATGGAAATGCGAGAAGTCCATTACAAACTTAACTACTTGGGAGCCAGGGAGAAGGAACGCGCAGTTTGGGAGAACAGGCGTAATTCACGCCAAACCCCGTCTCGCCGCACAACCCGAAGGAGGGATAAAGATCCTTACGCCATACCTATGGAGCCACCTACCGACCCTGTCAGGTGGTTGATACCAGATAACTGGAAGCCCAAACGTTTCATTGTACCCGGGCAATCCAGGGAGCAATTCGAATATCATCTCAGACAGTTCTTGCTCGATCTGGAGAAATCCAAAATTCACAGTCCCAGCGAAGGAGACAAGTCACAGGGACCTAATCGGCGTCCTCCAGGTGACAGAAGCCCGCCCCCCACTAGGTGTGATCTTGGGAAACGCAAACGAGGAGAGGTTGATTCTGAGGATGACGATGACGATGACGATGACGATGACGATGACGATAACTCGTCTTCCAAGCGAGTCCGTTTTTTGGCCCAGACAAACCACGACGATGGATCAAAGGGCAAAGTCCGATCCCCTCCCCCTCCAGGCGTGAAGCGTCAGGTTCCCAGAATATCCCGCGAATACCAAAATTTTGGTGAGTCCCCAAAGACCTTTGCAATCCCTTTCATCTCATCTTGAACGTTAGTGAATGCTTTTAATCCGCATGAAGGCGTACCTGGGGCGTACAATCGGCCTCTGTCACTTCAGGGTTTGTGCCCTGAAATTACACCTCACGTTGACTACAACGAATTGTTCGCTACCTGGAGGTCCGCCTGCTCCCGTCGCCTGAATGATGGCAAACACGCTCAGGATCAAGATGATAGCTCAAAAAGTGACGGGCGCAGTGAGCAAGCATTAGGGAAACGAAGACAAGCTGATGATAACGACTCCTCTCGTTCGGACGACGGTTTTCACCCAAAGCGACTCCGTCGGTCAGAAACAACACTTTGGGAGCCGGACAACTCGACGCGATCTGCCGACAAAGTATGCCAGGTAACTCCAAAGCGCTACGCTACGCGTTCCTCGACTAGGCAGTCCTCTGCACAACTTGTTGCAGGATCATCGGAAACTTCGAGCAGTGCTTCACTGGTTATGACCCAGAGGAGCCATGGCCCGTCAACCTCTTCGTCTAGTAGACGTGCGCGAAGTCTGCAGACTAACGTGGCCCCATTAACCATTGGCCCATCACGCCTTTCTCCAAGGGTTAGTGGGTCAAAGGTTAATCCACCGCGACAGACTGATATTCGCACATCATCAGCAAGACATCTCTCAGACGAAAAGCCATCACTACAGTTGGGTGCACCGACGACTTCACGATCTCTTGTTAGCCGCTCAAGCTCCCACCAGTCAACTCCATCTTCCGGTGTATGCACTATTCCACAATTCGATGCTGGATCATCAATGGCTTCTCCACAGAAGCACTCACAAACCCAATTGCAAGGGAATAAAGCGTCGTCTGCTGCGAATCCAACCCTAACATCTCCCCTCATTCCGACCCCAGTTCGGTATACCAAAACACAGGTACACAGCAATGCCAATCGGCCACGTGCAAACAGCGGGATATCGGATAGAAGGGCATTTTCCTCGACAGACTCCTTAGAGTCAATTGCGTTAGTCGACGAAGAAACGGCGCCAGTGGCTCAACCCCCCGGAGCCTCACCTTCAATCATGGTTTTCCCTGAATATTCTGTGCCAGTCACCAGGCATACGGGGAATCTACAGGATCCCGCTTCAATGGAGACACATCACTCACAATTGCCAGGCCCTATCCGCATGTTTGCCAACAGGATTGGTTGCATCTTTGGTTTTTGGTGATCTCTATGCCTGGTCCTAGCTGTGCCCTTTACATTCCCTAGAGTGTTGTACGAACTTTCTATTATGACCTATTTCTCTTTGTATCTGTATCATACCCTCCTACCGTAAATTTATATCTAGCTTCACAGGAGATCGTCTTGTTGCTTAGTCACAATCATGTACCACAGCCACAGCCAATCATTGTTGCAACTTTTGGTCATTTTTCTTCACACTTAATCTCCCTCTTATCATCATATTGTTGCCTTATCTGTGGCAAAATACGCGTTTATCGAACTACGCCAGGCACATTCCCATGTCGTTTTATGGTATCTATCAAATAAGCATATAAAAATCAGAAGGCATTCAACATTCTCGTCATCGTGAACCGGACCATACGGCTTAGTTGGCGGGCAAACACGGAGGGTTTTTGCGCTATATCACCGTCCAGGAATGCTGCGAATCCCCTCGGGACAACACAACTGCTCCTCCCCCCTCGCTATGGCAACCCTAGATGAAAAGAAGAGTTCATTGAATGCCTCTTCCAAACCTTGGAGAATTGGTCTCCCCAGAATCACATGCTACAGATAAAGCGTCGGAGGGGATTTTGGAAATCTGCCGTATTCAAGTGGTGACCGGAAACGTGAAATAGGGAGCGGTTTCAATTCATAATTCTTGACCGCTAGAAAATATCCCTCGGCAGGATGGTCGTGGCTTGGCGGTTCCCATTGGAAGCTGTATCTTGCCGCATGGATTACTGTAACCACTGACAACTTCCTTGGCGCAGATATGAAACAACGTACGAAGATTGCGAATTCCCGCCTGTTCCCACTCATGGCAACTCATTACAGGGGTGTATGGAAGAGTGAAGTTCATTTTTACGGATTGGTTCCGAATATTGAGTGTTTGTCCAGAGATGATACATCGACGCACTGATGCAAGTCCTGTAGATCCACCGAAGCCACTACGAATGCTGGTTTGATCGACCAGAGCCCACATTAATGAGTCCCACAGTAGATAAATTTTGGGAGAATCACTTAGCGTACGGGAATTCTGACGTTTGACATCCATGGAATCACAGTCATTAGCTAATCAACACGAGAACAACACCATTACGGACTTTCGTGATCGCAATTCAAACACCGGGATCAGGCATAAGTGGATGACTTTCCATGGGATTTAGGATCCTAGATTAAATCCTAAATCTTACGTTGTCAAAACAGCGTGGCGTTTTAGTCTAGGATCCTAGACCATGGACATGCCCCGCACTAAATTTAACTGGCCATAGTATCTCGTAGACGACTGCCTTTGGAAATGCATTCTCCTTTCATTCCTATCACGATAATATGCAACTTTAATGACGATTTGCTTGATTTGAGGGAAAACCAAGATATGTCTTGATATCTCATCATTCAATTCCATTCTCAAGCACAGTTTCCATGCAGAATGGGATTCAAATCCAATACCA
>MU151444.1:0-25408 GCA_015584085.1 Macrolepiota fuliginosa MF-IS2
CTTACCTCTTCCTCTAGTACTGATGTACTATGGGAGCCCTTTGGGCTTAATTGCAGGTAGTACTGGAGATGGAGTTTGTCTCTGGCCAATCTCTTGAGTGGCTTGAAGTGAGTTAGCTTCAAGCATAACACCAGAAGCAACATGCCTTGTCAGAGAGCACATTGCATAGTCTAGGTTATAACAAAAATTTATATTCCAATGTATTTACTTTTTGCATGGCTCTCTGTCAGCATGTCATTGTCCAGTATATAAGCTTGGAACTGCACTGGAACTGCTGTCACCTGGTGTTTGGCATTGTGGATGAAACTGGGGAGGTTGTTGGTATATTTTCTGCCCTTGGCAATCCATTTGAGTGGGTTGAAAGTATCATTCAGGTCAATGGCATCATCCAGCTGAATGGACAGTGTCATTGCAAAGATAGGAGTAGAATAAGAGCATAAAAAATGGGATTTCAAATATCCAATGACTAGTCACACAGCCTATGATAAACTTGCTATAGGTAATGTAGCAAAATATACTGATATGCACCCCAGGCTTGAACAAAAGACTTCTTGGTGTGATCGTGACGGCTGACCACTGGGCTATTTGTCCAGTTAGTATCTAGCATCCGACACCCCTTGTTAGTTTGTCCGGTTCCTAGTACCTGGCGTTTCACCTCAAAAAAACGGCCGAATTTCCCCAAAACCTGTCCGGAATCGGATGTAGGCTTAGTAGGGATATTCCAGGGTCCTATGAGCCGGCACCTACGAACTTAACTAGAATCTAATATTGAGCGGAGTGATTATATTCATATTAACTTACACGATTATATAGCAGACCTTTGTAGCCTGTTTTCTAGGGTGGCTCTAAAGTGCTGTCTTTCCACCACGCTCCTTTTCCCACTCTGCAACCTCCTCTCTAATCCTCCCTATAATCTGGTCGGAGTCCGCACTTTGACCAAAGGCCTCGACAAAACGACCCTCGGGATCCATAAGGTACACGAATATCGAGTGATCCACGAGGTAGTCCCCATTCGGGTCGGCATTGGGTGGTGTGGAGAAATATACACGATAGGCTTTACACGCGGCCTTAATTATGTCGTACGAACCCACGAGACCGACGAAGGAAGGATGGAAGTCGGTTAGGTACCGGCCAATGCGATCTGGGGTATCCCTTGCGGGATCGACAGAAATAAAGACCGGCATGAAAATTTTGCCAAGTTCTGGTTCTATCTGAACGTCAGTATCATGGAAATGAGGCATAGCATTTGACCACGCACCAACTTGATCCAGAACTGAGCCCACTTTATCTAGTTCCGCGGGACAGATGTCCGGACAGTTGGTAAAGCCAAAGTACACGAGGGACCATTTTCCGAGCAGATTTTTGTCAGTGAACGGCTCGCCAGTTGATTTGGTCAACGAGAACGGTCCACCAACTTGTGGTCGCCCATACTGCCTACTATTCCGCTCCTTTTCTAGTGATCGTCAATACCACAGAATGACGCAACGTGTAAACAACCGCTTACCACGCTCCTCGAGCAATTTCTGTTTCTCGTATCGGAAGTAAAAGAACAGTCCAACACCAGTAGCTATGAACAACGCTGCGGAAATCGGTGTAAACACCTGTCATGAGGATAGAATACATTCAAGGTGAGTCAATAATTTTTGAGCACCCACAGAGAGGGTTCACCTGCTCACCCCGACGGCATTCCTCTCACCAGGAGACTGGGCTTGTCTCCTTGGAGAATGGGAGAAGTTTCTACGTCCAATGCGGATGACACTCTGCTCATATCTGCCCAGATGCACAGAGGAGGCAACCGGCCTCTTAGGTAGAGTCGCGACAGCGCGTCGAGAAATGGCAAACATGACCGGTGACCAAGGGAGAGGTTGTCACAAACGTCACATTCTTGACCCAGAACCAAGGCCGATTTCGGGCCGGGCCTAACTCCCCACAAACCAATCTCATGAATTTCGCCCACCCACTCCTTATTATGTTATCAATTGGGATAACAAAACAGTGGACCCTGATGAAGAAACTGGTAGATTTGACAACACCGGACGCCGAACGATGAAATATAATAAGTGAATTAAAAACGCTAGGTCATTCGCCTAAGAAATATCCGAAAAATTCAAGTTACAAACCACCCAGTTGGGCTCCACGCTAAGACTCGAGCGTGGAGAAAAGCGCGCAACGATTACGCATACACGACGGGTGACAGACGGGCAAGCGTGGGGGGTCATTCGGAAAACATGCCAGCACCAGTAAATATTGCGCGTATGACGTCACAATTGATAAGTGTAGAAACATTATTAGGCAGCTCGAGAAACGGGGACTACTCCCTACCTCAATAGTACCTTTGTGATACTGGGATTCAGCACATTTATGCATCACACATATTCCAACAAGATGATATTAACATAATACAAGTGAAATACATTCAGCAACACATCCATATTATTTCTTCTTCGCATCTTGCTCCTTCTGATCTTGCATGCTCATCTCAATAGCCCGTGCAATGGCCGCTTCTTCATCCTCCTCTTCCTCTTCCCCTTCTTCATCGTCTTCCTCATCGTCGTCGAACTCATCATCCTCCATCTCGACATCCTTCTCCTCTGACATGGCAAGTGCCTTCCGAAGCTCCTCGTCCTCCTCGTCTTCAGCAGTTGCTGGTTGTGCTGTTGAAGAATCAGCAGGTTTAGGTTGCGATGATGATTGAGCGGCTGCAGCTTCTGCAGCTTCTCGAGCCTGTGCCTCTTGCATAGACATTCGGAGCGCCTGAGGAGGGTAAGTATAGTCAGCCCTTCGCACTACTGTGGACGAACCTCAACTCACCATCGCCAATTCTGGGTCAATGCTCGGGTCAACGCCAAATTCGAATTCGTTTGTACTGCTGGTTCCAGCAGCGGGTCCATCTCGCGGGATCAATTCGTCGGGGATGCCTGCTCCCCGATCAGCAGCCAATATCGCGGATGTTGCAACCTGTTCAGATAATAGCCGCGAACTGGGTGGGATGATCACAAGGTGGCTGTTGTGGCAAAATCATTAATTACCAAACCAGAGCTGATTCAGGGTGAGAGACGTACGAATTATCACCGCTATTCGCGCTCTCCACAAATGTTCTGAGCACGGTCTTCCCATCCTCCGAGGTCTCCTCAATACCATCACCAAAACACGCAACGTCAATAGCAACATTATTCTTCTTCAGCTTCTTCGCAAGCTTGACCATGGACTTTTCATCCGAAGCTTGGCCATCTAGAGGTGACCCAACGAATACAATGATTCGTTGACGCAGGTTCTTGTTCTCTCTGTGTTTCAACGCGAGCTGTGCAATCGCAATAGCTGTCGGAATATCAATCTCCCCGCCAACCTTTGACGAAGCGACATGCAACCCTTGTAGGATTTGGCCAATATCTTTGGTGTGTGTTACGAGGACTTCTGGACTGCGTTTCTATCAGTTCGTATCGTCCCAAGATCCTCGCATGTGGTCAACTAGTTGACATACCCTTTACCGGCCATCGTCATCACGCCAACTGTGTTCTCGGGGTTTGAGTCGATTTTGGTTTGGAAGACTGTTGTGACTGCATCGGTTTGGGCATGAAATCTCGTCGGTTGGTAATCGCCATTCCGCATATATTCGGAATTGTCTATAATCATCATTGTTGCTTCAAGGGGCATTTTGGGCGATGGTTTTGAAGCAAGGAGAGGGAGTAGTAGTATTGGATCTCTGAAGTAAACTTGATGAGGATGACGCGTTCGACGCGCCTAGATATTTGGTCTTGTTTGAGTCAAGATAAGATAAGATAAAGAAGTTCAAATAATGATGCAGCATAATCTAGAACCGGATACGAAAAGCTTATGATGACATTTTTACGTGGTACTATCTACTTGATCGTCCATGTCGGTTGCTTCCTCCAAACGTACCCATACACCCCCCTGAATAAACATGTTAGACTCAGCCACATGAATCGGAGAGTCGACATACCATAACAGACATGGTCAAATAATTCTTCATCCTGATTTTATCCGTCCTTTGAGTTCCTACGCCGTCTTTCCATTCAGGCGGCGGAGCGGCCCAGGATGGTTGAGCTTCCAGGTCAAGTTTTATATCCGAGAATTTCTGTAAGAGCCGAACGAGGAAGTACGAAGTTTCGTGGTAGGCAAACTATACGTCGCTTGTCAAGGGTTTGCATTTGAGTAGTGTGTGAAGGAGACCTACTTGTTGGCCTAAGCAAATACGAGGGCCAGCATTGAACGGGAGGAAGATGAAGGGATTCGGGGTGAGGTACTTCTTCAACCGTTCGTCAATGAAACGATCCGGGTCAAATACGTCAGCTGTATCAACACGAGCTCGGGGTTAGTGGAAATCTCGCAGAAGGTGAGGTTGCTTACCATCTGGGCCCCAGAGATCATGGCGACGATGCATCAGGAACACACCGTACGTGACCCTTTGCGTATCGCGTGAGTCTATTTCCTCTGTCATCCATTGTCCATTGCTTACCCGCACTGGGGAGGAACATAGAATGGCCTACCGCCACTCATATTAGGTAAGATAACCGGCTTGATGCTAGTCCTAAAGTTGAACGGGCTGCATCACGGTGGCGTCAATTAAATTTTAATCGGCCTAGAACGTTGTAAGAACGCACACTGCAGGATACAAACGCAAGGTTTCTATATGAACATGTCAGATAAATAGCCACAAAAAGACATAAATAATGATACCATTGATAACGGCGCGAAGATATTTCATCTCCCTCATATCGTCATACGTGGGACGACGATTCCCTACCTTCTCAAGTATCTCGCGGCGCAATCTCTTGAGAACATGAGGGTTCTCGGCCAACAAGTATACAGAAAACGTAATGCTATTGGTCGTCTTCCATCTTGTCAGCACCCAACCAGGACAACTCAAATTACAAGCTCAGCTCACTGTATCCCGACCAGCAAAAAGAATATTCAGCGTCTCGTCGCGTAGAATCGTCTCGTCTACCCATACAATGAATCAGAACTATCCACCGAAACAAGAATGGGCTCACCGTCTGTAAGTTTAACCAAATGTTCCAACAAGCTCTCTCCCTCCTTCACCTCCTTATCTCCCAACTCTCCCTCCCCCCTCTCCCTCTCCCTCCTTCTCCCCTCGACAGCATCAGCAACAATCGGCTCGATGAACCCCCTCACAACGCACATCTGCTCCTCGACTTTATCCTTCCAAAACTCCATCAAAGGCCAAAACCCACCCCTGCGCATACGCAACGACGTAAGTCTCTGTGCTTCGTCAAAAGCCTTCGCAAACTGATTCGCCGGGTGGTCCGCATTACTTGACGCAGCTACGAGGGGACTATAGTGTGGATATGGTAGCCCTGCGGCAAGTGAATGAACGTCGTGTGCGAAGAGGAATTCCGTCGCAGAGTCCATTGTGAATCTCGATGCCAAGTCCTGTTAGGGGGTAAGGTTCAATCTCAAGCTCTCAGAAGTAGCAGTTGAATGTTGAAATATCCGACCTGGATATCAACTGGGAACCCTTCTCGAAGCCTTGCCTTCAACTGGTCCAATGCATTGACAGCATGTCGCTCGAAGATCTCAAAATGGCTGACCCTATCTTTGCTGAAAAACGGGCGCGTCATACCTCGATGGAATCTACAACATTAATTCCAAAACCGTCAATACTAGTTCGGCGGGCCAGGAAGCCGATTTGAAACAACGTACTTCCACATCTCACCTGAAAGGTGTTTACAACGCGGTCAGGACCACAAAATAAGTAAAGCACTCTCTAAACACACCATCAGAGTTAAACACCCCCGTCCCCAATACCGTCCCCAAAGCAATATTAAACTTACGCCCTACGAGACTCAATCAGCTCGGCTTTGTCTAGACCTCTCAAATTTCAAACACACCTTTCTCGAATCCTTCAAACTGCGTCGCCAAGATTGCCTTGATATGCTCCGGCTCCGTCGTGACAAACTATTCCCACCGCAGTACCTCAGCCATCTAGAAAAACCAAACCGATGGCAACTCACTCGATTCTCAAACAACACCCGATAATTATACATCCTCCTATACTCCTCTTCCCACTCTCTCAAGTAATCCCCCGGATACCCACCCTTAAGATTATCCAAACCCCTCCTCAAACTCTTAAAACTCCCCGGCGTCCAATCCCTCACTCTCGGTGGCAATAACGCGCCAGCTCTCTGCGCTCCAATCTGTTCTTTAATGACTGCGTAGACCATTTTACCCCAAACCCAAAGGGGAAAGGATAAAATGCATGCGAGGGCCCGAGTCCGGCTTGTCGGGACATGACGAATGAAGCTGGTGCTGGTGAGATAGAGGTTAGCGAGTTTTGTTAGTGCATAGACGAATGCTGAAGGTCCGATAATCGTGGGCAGGTTCCGGAGGAGGAATACCACGCCAGGCGGGAGCTTTGTTTCCCAAGGCCTCGTGTTTCCATGTACGGTCACTGTCGCCTTAGCCATCGGGGTTGTTAACCTTCTTGTTCAACGCCTTCGGCAGAGTGTCTCAATCAGCCCAAAGCCAGTGTACGACCAAGAACGCAAGGGCAGAAAAGGGGTTGAAACCGTGTGTTGCAACACCACAGATTTAATTGCAAGTATCCAGGCCAGGAGGGCCAGTGGGAACTAGAAAGTGCGCATGTCACTGTATACCATGGTCCATCGTGTCTTCCCGCTTACTCCAAAACCGAAGAATCACGCGCATCCGGGCATGGTACCCATTTAGCTTCCCAACACATAATGCAGATCTGGTGTAACCCAGGTCTCCAAAACAATCATTAATCATTTTCGTGAACATAGAAGGTGCCGGAAACGACACTTTGTTCTCGGAGTGACATAAACCCAGCCTCCTGATCAGTTGGCACATTCCCACACAAAATTCTGTATTGGACAGCGCAGGAGCTTCATAGGGGACTAACGCACAGACAGTATCGAGAACTAACATTTCATTCCACATTTCCTGACTTTTACAAAACCGAAACCAATTCTGTTCAATCAGAAAAACTCTACAAAAATGCGGTTTCAGTAACCAAATACCAAAACAGCCGATAAAAACACGTACTGCGGTGGACAATGCCAGGGCCAGACTCATCATATTCCTGTTTCGAGCACCACAAATTCTGGAAGGTGCTAAGCGAAGCAAGGATGGAGCCACCAATCCAGACCGAGTACTTCCTCTCAGGAGGAGCGATAATCTTGACCTTCATGCTCGAGGGTGCAAGCGATGTTAGCTCCTTCTGCATACGATCAGCAATACCAGGGAACATAGTGGTACCACCGGACAACACAATATTGCCGTAGAGATCACGGCGGACGTCGAGATCGCACTTGAAGATAGAGTTGTACCTATATTTTAAATAAAATATTTAGAAGAGAGACCAAGAAGCAGCAGACGCTTGGCTTACGTAGTCTCGTGGATACCGGCGGCTTCAAGACCAAGGAAGGCGGGCTGGAAGAGCGCTTCGGGGGCACGGAAGCTTGTTGGCAGATGTCATTATACGTGATCATAATGGCAAGTAAGGTTAATACACATACCGCTCGTTGCCGATGGTGATAACTTGACCGTCGGGGAGCTCGTAGCTTTTCTCGAGGGCAGAAGATTGGGCAGCGGTCTGGAGCTCCTGTTCGAAATCGAGGGCGACGTAGCAAAGCTTTTCCTTGATGTCACGGACAACTTCACGCTCGGCACTGGTGGTGAAGGGGTACCCGCGCTCCGTCAAGTTTTTGGTAAGGAGGTCAGTCAAGTCACGACCGGCGAGATCAACGCGAAGAATGGCGTGGGGGAGGGAAAACCCTTCGTAGATTGGCACGACGTGGCTGACACCATCACCAGAATCAAGGACGATACCGGTGGTGCGACCAGAGGCGTAAAGGGAGAGGACAGCCTGGATGGCAACGTAGAAGGCAGGAGTGTTGAAAGTCTCGAACATGATCTGGGTCATCTTCTCTCGGTTGGCTTTAGGGTTGAGAGGAGCCTCAGTCAAGAGGACCGGGTGCTCTTCTGGGGCAACACGCAATTCATTGTAGAAAGTGTGATGCCAGATCTTCTCCATGTCATCCCAGTTGGTGACGATACCGTGTTCAATGGGGTACTTGAGGGTGAGGATACCACGCTTGGATTGAGCTTCGTCACTAGAGGGAGTGTCGGTAGATGGCCCTTGGGCATACAAGAAGTGACGCACCCAACGTAAGAGTCCTTTTGGCCCATTCCAACCATCACGCCCGTGTGGCGAGGACGGCCGACGATAGAACTGGCGCATATATTAGGTGGAGCCTTGTGTCATTGGGGGTGCATACTTACGGGAAGACGGCACGGGGAGCATCGTCACCTAAGTGATGTGAGTGTTGTTGTCATAGGGCCCGAGGAAAAGTGCCTCACCAGCAACTGCAAGAGAGTTGCGTCAGATGTAATTCAGCAGGAACGGACGAGAAAATACATACAGCCAGCCTTGCACATGCCAGAACCATTGTCGATAACCTAGAGAGGCACATGGTGAGGGTCGTAGAAGGTCAGCCAAAAGGTCAGATCGTACGAGGGCAGCGATTTCTTCTTCCATGGTTGATTACTCGTAGGCTCGTCAGAAAGTAGGAGTGTGTTGGGACTCAGGTGGACCACTGGTGACCAATATATATATGGTAGAACGGGGTGCAATTATCTAAGTCCCGCAGTAACACACCTCCGAGCGCCCAAGTTTTATTTTTTGCGGCCATGTGCGTGCGGCCTCAAAGTTCCGTCCGAAACAAGGTAGCGACTGTGCATTTGGGGTTTTGGCTCGGGGCTGTGAGCTACGGATCACTACGCGCCGCCTACGCAAACTGCACACAAAATTGCATGGTACGACATGTAGGCTGTAGCTTAGAGTTGCGATCACATTGGCTTGTAGTGACCTCGGGCTGCGGCGCAGTGATCTGCGCATGGGGACAAAAAGTCTTGGCTCTCATAACAAGGCCTTCAAAACTTGAATGTGACCGAGGAGCGGAGGCTCCGACCTCGGATTTTACAGCCGCATGTAGGATGCAAGAGAATGCCGCTCTGAAAGTGGCATGCCGTTACCGAAGCCTCCCAACAATAGGGCCTTCGAAACTCCTGATTGGATAATCGTTATTTGTTCCGAAGTCTGATGGTAAACAGCCAGAGCTTGATGGTCGAACGTCAGAAGCTTGAAGCTTGAAGAGTGTCAGAATGTACTCAACAAGTGTGGTGGAAAGAAGTTGAAAATCAGGGTCTATTTCTAACCCAGGCATTAAGAAACCAAGTCACAATGTCATTTGATCTGCAGTCCCTTTAATTTGTAATGAAGTATCGTAATTGCCTGAGGGCGCCATGGGCGAGAACCCTCCTGTGCATGACTACTATCCGAAAACATGGTGTACTTTCAATCTCGAAACTAAAGAGCTCAGCGAAGAGCTGCTATCTTATAATTGGACCTTAATATCTCCTCGACTTCCGGTTGAATACTCGCCAAGAAATCTTTCGTTGTTTTCTTCGGCTTCCACCCAATCGCCTTGGAATTGTTGGCCAAGCCTCTCGAGTTCGAACCAAGGTAGTTTGAGCCCTAAATTGCAACAAGCAACGTCAATCCTCCAAATTTGTGACATTACAAAGAAAGCTCACGTTGAAGTACTTGTCTATCTCTTCCTTGGTGAATGTAGTAGGCTCCTCTTTGGAACTCTTCCCAAGGGCGACAAGCGCACGTCCAAGTTCTTTGCTGACATCGTACAAGGTGTGTTCCCCGTTCAATCCGAAATAGAAGCCATCGCGCCCATGTCCAATAGCATCTGGTTTTGACTTGATCGCATTGTAGATGTCGATATACAGATCAGCAACTATGCCCCAGGTAAGAAGTCGCAAGAATTAGAAGTGGAGGACATCATACCATCATCGACATGAACGTTCGGCCAGATGTTCACCCCCGTTCCAACCATTCCGGCTTGCCCCCTGTCAATTGAAGCACCAATGAGAGTGGGAAGCTGGATAGAATGCTTGTTCTGAAGTCCCGCATCCACGAATTTTCCAGAGGCAATTCCGTAGATGGTAGCGGGAGCAATGATGTACGCCCTAACGTAGCCCTCTTTGTCGGCCTCGGTAATCTTGAGGTCAACATCACGATGAGGTGCTGTCGGTGGTAGTTGTTCGATTTGATTAGCATTGGCATCGTCCCAGATGACATCAGTTGCCTTGAGGCCAGCTGCATTGTCGGCAAGGACGCCAGTACCAGACTATGTTGGTGTGAGTCGGTATCCTTCAACTTGCCGCTGAACGAGGTGACACACCGTATGGATGAAAATCGGGGGTCTCCCAGTCTCTTGGAATTTTCTTTTGAAACCGCGAAGCATGATGTTTGCAGCTTCGAGAGCGTCGGCGTCCACCTATTTGAACCCTTCGATTAGGATACCCAGTATAATGGGCGACTCGGCCGGTAACTCACCGTATCGAAGACAATATCCGCAGCTGCCGTCAGATCTTCGAGTAATTTTGCGTCATTAAAAGATCCAACCACAGCGTTGATGCCGAATTTCTTGAACCCTTCTGCCTTCTGAGCACTCCGGACAATGGCGGTGATCTCGAAGTTGCTGGCATCGGGGTGGTTCTGAAGGCGCTCAAGCACAGAGCCACCAATATAACCTAAGAATATACAAATTCTGGTGAGCGGTATGTTAAACGGTAACCTGTATATGGCAGTCACCAGTAGCACCCGTGATGAAAATCTTGGTTTTGGAAGACATATTTTACTTTGGTTGGGAGTGTATGAGTGTGGGTGTTATCGTTCGTAACTCTGGGCATTGTCTGAGGGGCCCCTTTTATACTGTCTTCTTACCGGCCGAAATCGATTATTCTCAGGGAGGAAATTGATTAGCAAGACTGTTGCAAGAGGAAGTTAAAAGGAAGTTCCCATATGACGCGACCACCACCACTTATTCATCATCTAACCAAGAGGATTGAGTTCGCTTATATTTCCCCATTCATTCTCTAGCACTTCGATCGTTATGGATGGTTCGATGTTCGTGATCGATCAAGCCAATGGTATTGGGATGAATCAGCGAGCTCTATGATAGATGTTGGTGACTAACCCCGAGTCAGAAGCTTTGTAATCGAGATTCAAGAAGCTCAGCTTTGGTTCGTGGTAGTAAGTATATCAGCGCACTCTCAGCCACCGGGCACATGCCAAGGATATAAATATACAGCGATATATATATTCTATATTTATACAACAAATTTATAGTGGGTTTTCTCGAAATATTAAGGTGCGAGTCGATAGGGGGACTTGAAGCGCAACTGTGACAAAGAACAAAGAACTCAATAAACAATCATAATTCTCTGAACAAAGTTCACTGTCAGGAGCGTTTGGCCTTTGCAAGTCAAACAGCCTCTACGGGAAGTGTAGGTGAAACAGAAATGATCACAGTCTACGAGTTGGAGGTCGGTCTAGAACGTCGCGGCCACACCACAGCCGGTGGGGCAGGAAGACAGTCGAAGGCGAGACCACCAATGTGACTTGCGCACATGACGGAGTAGATTGTGGATGAGGGGCAGGGATGGAAGGATTGGCGCGTACTGCAAGTGGATGGCGGAAGGAAACGTGGACGGGGATAATAGATGAAGTATTTATAGACAAGCAGTGCCCAGTGGACGGGCGCGTGTACGACATTGAACCAACTGGTGTCGGGCAAGGGGTTGACATCCACCTTCGGGGATACGGGGAAAGATGGTGCTCATTATTTGATGGCTGCGTCATGTCAATCCACCCGAAAGTGTTGCCATCAAAAGTGATTGAAACCTACCATCATCCACATGGACCTCTTCTGTTTTCCACACCTCGCGCCAGACCACGCAACGACTTACATTGGACCCTTCCGAAATGTGACGAGCGCAGCTGCGTAGAGAAAATGGGTCATCAGTGCCTCGACTACGAAGGGGGGAGGTTGGGGAGCTGGAGCACGATGAAGTTGAGCTTGATTTTATTCATGCACAACTCATTGGCCTTCCCTGTTTCCTTGTTCGACGATTTAAGGCTGTACTGGGACGTAGGTAACAAGCCGGCTTCATTTGAAAACCACGGTCTATCAAGCCCTACTTACGGAGACTCAAAATGCATTGTGTACCAAGACGGTCCTATTCGGGGGCCCCCTGAAATTTGAACCCAACGAATAACATGCACCATCCCCCTTGAAATGTTGAGGTTACCTCACTGTAGATGAAGAAAGTCGTCTAATGATGGTGTATCCAATGCTACATTTTCACCACTAGTGGTTCGACTCGATGCCGGGACCGCCTCGGCAGATGGGAGGTCGCGGATGGGGAACTTGTGTCGTTCTCTCAAATAAAAGCCGTGACGGACTGGCATACTGTGGAGATCGCGGGCTGGCTACACACGAACCGACGCCGACCTACATCGCCTATTCAAAAATGGAATGCCCTTCGCTCTTGTCATCCCGCCTCGGCACCACCCCAACCTCCAAGCATCCCAATTAGCATTTCGCTGCCGAACGGCTATAAAGTAGATTCCGTTCCGAAAACGTCTCAAGATCTCACCGATAACCAGACCATTCCAGCTGTCAGAAACTTCATATGACCCTATAAATCATCTCGCTATACATACCCAACCCTGGACCCCAGCACAGCGTCCTCTATTCATCCAGCCGCTTAACATCTACAGACGCTTTTATTGGAATACTACTTTATTTGGAGTCGCTTCGTTTTCTTAGAAAATCATCATAACATAGCAATTCAGATATCGTACTTTATACGTTCAAACCCTAGTTTAGATCGCCCTAATCCGTCCTACACCGTCACTTAGATCGGACTCTCATGGAAAGGACTCTTGTGTGGTAACTTTCCGTCTGAACTATGGTGTCGTATAAATACTCGGTTGACTCTAGAGTAAGCTCGTCTTCCTTCAGACTTCTTGAGCCCTCATCTTCAAACGATCTCACTCTCCAGATACCCCAAAAGAACCTCTTACATCCTTACTCTAGCTACTACGACTTCTACCCGACGATCCGACATTCCCGCATCTTCGCAATTCCTGTCAGCAATCTTCGCTCGCTTTTCTTCCCTTTTACTCGGACTCGATTTGAAGCCTCGTGAAGGCGCAGCCCCCCACTCTGTTCGTTGAACCGCCGCCAACGCCTCTTCACTTCAATCAAAAAGGTCAGACGCTCTCTGGAATTTCTTTGAGGATTTGCCAATGGTCAATGATATAGAACCACCACTGTTGTTCGCTGTTACAAGTACGGTTGCAATGAAAATGGTATGATTAATTCGAATCAACCTGATTGCTGTTGAGCTAAATTGGATCATGTCATTCACTTCATCTAGCTTTTATTGGAGGCCCAGTTGCCAGCACTGGTGGGATAGCAAGACCAAGAAATCAATATCGTCAAGTCAATCTGATGACTTAATTAGCTTTGGTGTGAACCAAGTACATCCTCTTGAGCGCCAGAACCACCTAGTACTGATGCATCAAACCCAGGTTTTAACATCCAATGATATAAAAACGCAGCAAGATACCTGGTCGCCAGCTCACGTGCCTGCTGCTATCTAGCCAGAATGATGAGATTCGACAAGGTTGAAAGATTCTTACTGCTGCATGAACTTGGACGTCAAAGATTCCGTGGTTGGCACTGAAATACGGTGCAGACGGTACCCACGCTCTCACCACAATCAATGATCGACGTACGTCGAAAACCTTTCACCTGGTCTATTATAGGTCACGAACAGAGCTACGATGGGAACATTCTGACACTTATACCCTGATAGCTATCTCGGCTGTGTGCTAAGCACAAGGACCTTCGGGACAAGTTCTATTTTCGAGGCAGTTCTTTGGCCCAACCTAGTGGCACCTACCTGGCACAAATCTGCCCTGTTGCCCCGTAATGTCAAAGCAAAGGCTACAAAAAGCACAGTCTATTACAGTGGACAGACGGAATCATACGAATGTCCCCGCTCTCAACCATCACCCTCTGCGTTTTGCTCGTATTATTTCCGACCGCCTTAGTAGGTGGTCCTGCTCCAGGAGGTGGGGCCCAAACCACTTCCGGCGCCCATAAGCTGGGTGGCCAGATTGCTCTGGCAAGGCCGTTGCGGATTGGCCTTGCAAAAAATGCAATTCATGGGCGGGAACATACTATTATTGAAGGTCTGCTCCAGGCCCGACAATTTTGTCAGTCTGGTTTTGGTGTCTGTGATAATAATCCTGGGATTTGCTGCCCCCTTGGCGGTCGTTGTTGCTCAAGTTCGGTTCTCTGTTCTTCGTATCATACCAGGGGCTAATCCACTGTTCAGCGTACTGTTGTGATGCAGGTTCCTTCTGCTATTCGACAGGTAAGTTATCCTAATCTAATCTAGCCAATACAATTAACCCCCTAACTTCAATAATTTTATTCTGTTAGGTTGTTGCCAAAACAACGAAGAAGGCTGCGCAAACCTCGGTTGCTGTCCATCTGGGTGGAACTGTTGCAGAGGTTAGCGTGTCATGACTTCCGCCGTCCGGAAGGCGATCCCTGACGATATATGCTCTCTTGCAGACGGTAGTTGCTGTGAACCAAGCGATAACTGTGTTATTGTCGATGGCGTGCAAGGCTGTTGCCCGAAAGGGGAAACCTGCACGAGTATCATCGACTTTACAACAACTGAGGCCGGGCGCACCACCAGTAAGCGGCTTCACGAATATTATCCGTTGTCCGCGGTACCCCCTAACTGATAAAACATCTAAGGCCACACAATGGAATTACCGCCGCCCCCGACAAAGCCGCCACCAACGCCTTCGACAAAATCATCACCAACGCCTTCGACAAAGTCATCGCCAACGCCTTCGACACAGTCGTTGCCACCACCCCCGGCCTCGACCCCTCTTCCGACGTCACGCCCAACTGCAGATTCTGGTCAAATTATCGTTACTTACCAGGCCAGTGACAGCAGAATCAACTGGGGCGGAACCTGGGACGTGGCTACCGCAAATTGTACTAGCGGCACCTCTAGGCGTGCAGAAGTCATTGGTCAATGGTTTACGCTCATCGTTCCTTCTGGTAGGTTACCTACAGCAGGTTATATGTGTATCTGTGTTCTGAAGGAGTGCTTTCGCAGCTTCGAAGATTTACTTTAACCTCATCTCCGTGAACGTTGTTTACGATGTCTTTATCAATGGCGCACAATCAAGCTTTTCAGCTGATGGATCCAGAAGCTCTGAGATCTGCACTTACCAGGAAACGTCCTCACTAGGTGGTATCCTAACGAGTGTTAATGCCACTGTTGTAATCACCGGATTGGCGGGCTCTAGTTCGAAGAGGCAAAACCAGAACTGGGTATTCCAGTTGAACGAAATCCTGTAAGTCGTCATGTTTTCTCTCGTATATGAATCAATTATGATATTATTCCAGTGCATCCGCCAATTCTTCGTCCCCCACTCCGTCTCCTTCACTATCGGGTTTAGGCGGGTCGAGCAGCGGCGCATCGGGACCGATTGGGATGATGGAGTTCCAAGGTTTCGCTGCTATCCTCTTAATTATATTCAGCTTTGCGCTATGGTAATGTATGTGGGCTTCGTAGCTGTCCAGGATGTGATTCATAGTGGCTCCGATCGCTTAGTATCCTCGGCTCGAATGTTGCTCCACAACATAGCAGGCAGATTAACCAAGATACAGACAATCGTTCCTTTGTTGACAATTCCCGAGAGATGTAATTTACGATGTACTATGGAGAATTAGGTTCTATGGCTTCCTGATCTGCCCGAGGCGCTCCCCCACACCAAAATGGATGAAAAATACCTGAAGGTATGCCAGAATAGCGGCCTTTGCAGTCCCTCCATATGCTCGGCCCCTCAGCTGTGATTACTTGCACAATGTTGTGATTATAAGTTGGTACATTGAAACAAGGGCGGCGCGTTGATGGGCCAAACCACTCACTGTCCACAACGCACCGGCGGAAGCCCTGTTAATGGGTTTCAAGCCCAGGGGATGGGTGGCAGATAAATCGTAGTTTTGTATGAAGATTCCAGGAGGCCGTCCACGGATTATTGATAACTATTGATGGAAACTGCCAAAGCCGCTTCCCCCTCCGTACACACCGCTGGCAAGTGCTTAATATATTAACTATCCTATACAGCTCCAGATATCTCCGAGAGCAACCGCCCGCGAATACCAGATCTGTCATACCTGTAGTGTTTCAACTTGAGATCCTCCCGAGCTGTGAAAATCTGTGCGCCTAAATCCATTGGGTTGACAAGACCGCAACAACCAACATGAGCGAACGAGGATGATTTAGTTACTCATTGCACCTCACTCATAGTTCACATGGTTATAAACTATGTCCCACAGAATATTGGATAATATGGACTGCTGCTGGAATGATGGAACATCCTCTCGGGTCCTGTAGAGGTCACTGTTTGGCTACCTCTGAAAAGTAGACGCCGACCAAGCGCCTCCACTAGTGTCCCCAGGAAATCAAAAAGAGGCTTTGCGACCAGATAAGACCCCCAACACACCTCTCTGCCCCATCCATTCCCTCAACCTCAGTAAGACGTACAAAACGGATGGCCGCTCCGCGTCCCTTCGAATATACCACACTGTCTGGGTTACAAAGGATGACACTGTCCATCGAGTCAGACGGCCAATGTATGTATCAGTTATATACCAAACTTCTTTAACTAGAAAAACCCCATACTCTGTAGTCGGTGTGGTGTCACATGCGGCTCGACCTATAGTTCCTCTTCTTTTCTCTTTTATGATATTTGTGACTCGTCATATACCACGCCAGGGCTTCGTTAGAAGTCATATAAATACCGACTCATTGTGATAGTTAGTTTCTAGCCAATGAAACTCCCCATTCTTTCTATCAAAAGTAGGACTGGCGTCTCTTTGACCCTCCCCCTCTCTCTCTCATCTTTCTGACATTGTCATCCTTGTTGTCACCCTTTCTCCTTTGCTTTCACTGAGTGCTCGTGGCTCTCGAACGGACTTGTCGCTCGACTCTGAAGCTTGAAGCTTGAAGCCCCACAGGCGGTCGCGCTCGCATCTCCTCTTATTTCCTATTTTTGTTGTTGCCTAGCTAGCGGCTTTACAGTTCAACAGATCCGCCGCGCCCCAAATCGCCCGGGGCTAAAATTGTGGCCCTGATCAAATTATCCTGAAAGGGTTGGGATCAGTTCGAAAAAAACACCTTGCTCTTTTATTCATTGACAACAGTGGGATTCGAACCCACGCCCGAAGACCAGATTCAGCTTATTACGTAACCTGATTCTGGCGCCTTAGACCACTCGGCCATGTTGCCTTGTCTATTGCCGGACTAGGGAACATATCATGCTGTCTGACTACATCTCATGGTACTTTAGGTCATTCACATGGTCACTGGATCTCCCCCATTCCAACACTGACAGCCGGAAGATAAAAGAACATCAAGGCAAGAATCAAGGGTACAAAAAGCATCGATATCAGTACATAAAGCATTACGACAAGAGACACTCTGGGGTACTTATGCCTTGCTTTCTTCGAGCCGGATGATGGGGTCTATTGAATCCCAGAGGCGTATTTTTAGTTGATGTGTATGTACATGTGAGAGATAACGTGAACAGAGTGATAGATACAGACGAGCGTAGAAGTTCTTCTCTGTCCATGTCCATGGGGACAAATTCAAGAAAGGAGCGTACGAAGTACTTCTGTCCATGAGCAAAAGGCTCAAGAATAAAGAGGCTCTCAAATGCTGGCGTTCCATATGGCGTTCCGTTTTTGTTTCGTTAAGAACGGGGGAGGCGGTGAGGAGCATCATGGGAGTCGTGCTGATGTATGTGTCATGGTTAATCTTGCAAGTCCTAGCGTACGTCGTATCGATCCGCGCTTTCATTCCCAGAAAGAGGGTGTTGGAGTGAATATCATCACGAGGCAGCTTTTATTTGGCTCGCGTAGGGATACCGACTCGGCGAGAGCAATATACCAGGTTCCGCCGTGGTACCTGCCAAAAGCGATAAGATTAGAATGCCAGCACGTGGTCTGACTTTTCTAATCAGTCATTGTCAGGCGTGAGGGAAAACGTCCGCATCTTCGGTTCGCTTCTTCTTCAAAAGTTGAGGGTCCGATCAATTATATATCACCTCACACTCACACCAGAAAAAAGTTATAGTCGTCATTTGTATTCTGCATCTTCTCTTGACCTGACTTGACTCCCACTCTTTCCTACAACTAGCCCACCTGCGAAACCCGCACAAATTTTCTAAACCAACAAACGTCACATCTCGACGCCTAACATAATGCAGAGCACGGTTGTACCAACCCGCCGCCGCCGCTCTCTCGAAAACGGCGACGTCGCCAGCTTACTCGCGCGAAGCGCCCTCAAAACCCTCAACGGCTCTATCGACCCACCTCCAAGACCCAAATCCTCACCGGGGGAGCGTCCAGCCCGACGCCGGCGCCAAAAGAGTCCTATAAACAGCGGGGACGAGCAATACCCCGACGTCGTAGCTGAAACCAGCGAGGGAGAGGACGGAATGAATATCGAAGAGATAGGCGGTAATGGAACTTCAGTGGGAATTTCCATCGATCACGAGAACGTTACAAAATCCGATTTCAAAAAAAATCTTGATCTCGCCTCCTCCACCACTGCAACTGAAAAACCTGAAGTTGACGTATCTACACTGATACTCCGGAACCCAAGGCCGACACGCCCACTCCCTGCGTCTAAAGTTCGTAGAATGGCTCCAGGTTCAACACCTTCGTCCATCAACAATCCGCATAATCCTGTCGCCCCTGTTGCGAACCCGTCGATGCTGCCTGTGCAAGCGCAGGTCGCTCGCGGAGGTGCTGCTGCAACACAAAGGAGGCTGTATGTCATCCTCGAGCAGGCTTGCCTGGAGGCGTATAGGATTTCGGGGGGTGGGAGTAAAGGCAGGAATGGGAGGGAAGGGGAAGTGAAATATACATTGTTGAATTGTGATGATCATCAAGGGATTTTGGCAAAGACTGGGAGGGATATTGCGGACGCTAGACCCGATATTACACACCAGGTATGACCTTGCTCGATTTTTCCACAGGCGTGAAGGCTGACCTGGATGTAGTGCCTGCTTACGCTTCTGGACTCTCCGCTGAACAAGGCTGGGCTGCTTCAAGTCTATATCCATACCGCAAAGGGTGTCTTGATAGAGGTTAACCCCCATGTGCGGATCCCAAGGACGTTTAAACGCTTTAGTGGCTTAATGGGTGAGTGGCTTCCGCGAAAAATATGCATATAAAATCTGACATGTTGGCAAAGTGCAACTTCTCCACAAATTATATATTCGAGGCGTTAATGGGCCCGAAAAATTGCTCAAAGTCATCAAGGTATACTGCTCGGTCAACAAAACTCCCTAACACGCATGTCTCACTTCTCATGACAGAATCCTATAACTGACCATTTACCCCCTAACACAACCAAAATCAGTATGTTGCCTTTTGCCCTCGTGATTATCTGAGGTCTGACCTACGGGATATATTTTAGCCCTCTCCGGTGATGCTCCGACGAAGAGGCTATCAAAATACCTGCCGACGTTGCCGCCGACCCATAATGTTGCGGTGTTTGTGGGTGCTATGGCGCGTGGCAAGGACGACTTTGCAGATGCCTACGTGGATGAAAAAATTAGTATCAGCGACTACCCGCTGAGTGCTAGCGTTGCTTGTGGGAAAGTGCGTACCAGTCGTAGTTTTCTTTTCTTTTGGATTGCTGACATGGTCCATTAGTTCTGTTGTGCTCTCGAAGAGCTCTGGGACATTGTCTAATTCATGTCTGAAAAAAATGCTATGCTGTGCCACGATATCTCGCTCGATCGCCTTGGTTATATGTGAATGCCCCGCTCCGGACCCGCTCTCTCTTTGTTCACTGTATCCTTATCAAGTCCAGCCATCTGCACTTCAACTCGCAGAACATTCTTGTACCAATAGAGTCCTACGCATAATTTCTTGCCTACATATTACCTATATCGTACCATAAGTATCATTAAATACTTCCGTAGAGTATCCCAGTATCACCGCCTGGCAGCATGCCCGCGACTCAACTCGCGATGCTATGCGTAGCTCTGCTGGCTGGTTCTTGGTTTCCCCTCCCAGGTTATTGACACTAACGAAAAACCCCAGATATACATAATTATACCGAGGGCAGTCTGATATTACTTAAAATTGTTATCGCATATTCGATCAATCGCTAGACTACGATCATCCGAAGATCTAGATATTTTCAATCTGGAACGTCAGAATAGAACCGCCACGCCGGCCCCCTCCAGTAGATTTATTACATCAACAGCCAACAGCAGGCAAACAGCCTTGTCCATCGACTATCACATCACGCATCTGCTGTTACATATTCTTACTCTTACTTCCTGCTCTCACTTTTTACTCTGTACCCAATACTCTCACGAGTCTACGACTGAGTTATGGCCGATACAACGACACCTGTGCCACAGCCTGCTAGCGCGAGCGCACTTCCTGAAGGGATTACTGATCCTAATTATGCGCCTCCGCCGGGGCGTCTGGGGAACTTGTCGGTGCCGCAACAGCATGCGCTGGAGAAGTTGAAGAAGGAGCTGCAGGAGGAGGGTGTGTTCGTGGAGAAGAGGATGGACGATGCGACGTTGTTGAGGTACGTTGGGTTTAGTAGGGTCTTGTTTCGTTACGATTTCGCTGATGTGATTGGGATCGGGTTTTTGCTGGTTATAGGTTTTTGAGGGCGCGCAGGTTTGATGTTGCGAAGGCGAAGGAGATGTTGAAAAATGCTGAGGTGTGGAGGAAGGAGTTTGGGGTTGATGAGCTCGCCAAGTGCGTATTTGCGTCCCTTAGACGTCTTTTGGTTTTCCATATGTACGGCACTGGGGATACTGATTCCGGATTGGCATTTGTCGTAATTTTCTAGGGTTTTCGATTTCAAGGAGAAGGAAGAAGTGAACAAGTACTACCCGAAATACTATCATGGAGTAGACATAGTGCGTTATCCTTTGTCGCAGTCACAAATCGCATTGCTAACGGATCTCATCAGGACGGTCGCCCAGTCTACATCGAACAGCTCGGTAAACTCGACGTCAAGGCCCTCTACAACATCACCAGTCAAGAACGTCTCCTCCAACGCCTCGTCCTCGAATACGAGAAATCCCTCACCGAACGCTTGCCAGCCTGCTCCCATGCCGCAGGCCATCCCGTCGAAACGTTCTGCACGATCTTGGACCTCAACAATGTCTCCCTCTCCTCTTTCTACCGCGTCAAGGACTACGTCATGGCCGCCGCATCCGTCGGCCAAGATCGGTACCCGGAGACAATGGGCAAGTTCTATATCATTAATGCACCGTGGGCGTTTAGCGCGGTGTGGAGTGTGATTAAGCCGTGGTTGGATGAGGTGACGGTGAAGAAGATTGATATTTTGGGGGGTGGATATAAGGATACGTTGTTGAAGCAGATTCCGCAGGAGAGTTTGCCGAAGGAGTTTGGTGGGGTGTGTGAGTGTCAGGGTGGATGCTCGTTGAGCGATGTAGGGCCTTGGAACCCGAAGGCTCCTCAGGCTTAGGCTTGTAATTGGGCCTAGGGCGTAGGTTTAGCATTTCTGAGACTTGTTGATTCCCTCGCATAGTACGCACGGTTTATCGGTTTTGTAATACCAAACCTTTTTTTTTGTAATACGATTTTTTGAGCGCAGTTGTGGTTGTAAGAAAATATTAGATTTGGGGACGTGGGGGTCGTTAATAATTATGTACGTCGCGACAGGATATTCAAGAGATCCTCTATACCGTCTATGATGTATGAAGCAATCGAAGCACGAGGTATCCAACAGGTATCGAGATACTGTACTATGAAACCCTTTTGAAGAACCTATGTAAATTCAAGAACACCTAATAGCCCAAGAATTGTAACTCATGAAGGGGGAGCAACGAGCTTATCAGGCCCAGGAGGGATAACAAAGTTCTTCTCAGCCAAAGGCGTAGCCGTTCCACTCGAGCTCGCCTTCCCGTTCCCGTTCGCAGTTGGCCTACCAGCATCCAACACCCCAAACGACTTCTGTAGACCACGCAACCACTTTGACCCACCGATGTAGAAGAACACCAATCCGCCCACGATGACGATGTGGCCATACCACCCCAGTACTCGCCAAACGCCGATCGAGCCACTGTAAGTGGACACGATGAAGGGCGCGGCGGAGTAGTTGAGGATTGTGAGAGCGGTGATGGTGCCAACGATGTCGTATAGAGATTTGAAACTGGAGAGGGGAGAGGGGGAGAGGAAGAGGGGACGGAAGGATGCGCGTGCGAGACGGGCGGCGGAGGTTATGAGTGCGCCCATGAAGAATGTCATGTAGTATCCGGATGCGATGCCATGCTAAATAGGACCACCATTGGTGAGTTTCTCGAGAAGTATCTTTGGACGGGGAAGGAAGACGTACCCAGAAAGCACTGGTGAAGAAAGTGATTGCTGTGACCTTGTTTCCGGGTTTCTTGCCCTTGGTCGCGACGCGTTTGTAGACGCACTCGCGGAGCCAGATGTTTGTCTTCATGTTCCAGGAGTCCAAGAGGAGTTTGAAGTTGGAGGGGAACTCGATGTCGAGGACTTTGACGTTGGCGGCGCCGGTCCAGTTGGGAGAGCCAGAGGGAGAGAAGCCTGTGAAGCCGAGACCGGTGAGGATGCTGGCACCTTCGGTGAGCGTCCAGATTGCGTAGTATTTAGCGCGTTCCAGAGGACCAAAGGTCTGGAAGAAGAGGAAGCTGATGATCACAGGAATATTAATAAGTGAAGATGATCATTCAGTGAGAACGATCAGACGTACCGGCGCCAGTATGGCAACTGGGCGAATTCTGGATTGTTGGCGGCGGCAAAGTTGTAAGTGGATCCGACGACAACGAATGCGCCCAGGTAGAGGAGGCCAAGAATCATGCGGGTGTACGCTGCGCGTTTGCGGCCTGGAGGGAGCATGCGTCCGCTGGTGTGCTTGCCCTTGACGGAGGGGTCTTTGAAGATGGTCTCATGGACTAGTTCTGTGTACTCTGTGTAGTCGAGGAAGGGACCGACGAGGATACCAGGGAAGTAGAACCTATGGTTGGATACGTGAGTTATGGAGAGCAATGGTCAGATGTAGGGCACGTACGAGTAGCCAAGGAATTCAAGGAGAGATGGGTATTTTGTGACGCGCTTGGCCATCTGCCATTTGTCGAGGTCCTGTGGGAAGTTAAGTGAGGGGTTGGAAAGGGACGGGGAAAAGGGACAGACCTCGGTGGGACGACGTCCGTCAAAGACGTTCCAGGCAAAAGTAGTAAGCTTCATGGTGAGGACCATCTGGGGACCAGTGACTTCCATAGTCTCGTAGCTCTGGTTTTTGAGCGCACGAATGATATGGCTGAAAGGTGCGGTGAGTGACGAGCCTCAAATAATGAGAAAAGGAACGACGTACTTGACCGTCAAGTGGCCCATGACCACGCTAGTAGAGAGGGACATTGTCATGAATGTGGTCTTGAACGCAGGATGGGTATAGATGCTTACAAGAACACGAGCCAGGGCATTTTCTTGCTCTTGTCATACTTGGCAATGTAGTAGGTTGCGAGGATGCTCGCAAGCAGCTGGAAGAAGGCCGAGTATATTTTGAGGACAGGGAAGAAGAAAAGAACCGCGACAGAAACGCTGAAGAGGTGCCTGAGAGCGGGCTGGCTGGAGGGGACACGGACAAAAAGACTGCCGAGGGGATAGGCGACGAGCAGGCAGAAAATGAGCTGCAGTAGAAGTCAGTAAGTGAACTGGGTAAGATGTATAGACTGACTTTGATCTGGTCTACGCTTGCACCCAGTGCACTCGCGAGAGGCGCGAAGAGGCCGTCCATGTCGACGTGGAGAGCTGAAAGAGGGCAGAGCGTCTAAAATCCTTTTCACCCCTCCCTTTCCCCATTAGGAAACTGTCATTCCAATTTATTTCTGACCACCCCATTCCCGCATTCTTGACGTCCTCAAGCGAGCCCCTTTGTTCCTCGGACACGTCCCAATTCTGCATATCTTACTGCGAGGATTGAAGTGTTATGCGGATAATCACTGCGTCGCAGCCAGCGTCCATCGTCATTGCAAGTCAATTTGTTATTCTACACTACAAATCGTACCATACAATATTTTTTGTAAAATACCTATGCCCCAGAGTCCAGATTACGCGCGGTGATCCGTAGCTCGAAGCCCGGAGCCGATGCGCCAAATGGACACAACTGCTACCCTGTGCTGCACGAGACTCAGGCTACGCACGGTTACAAAAAATAAAACACACACATATGCTGGACTCCAGCAGTCGCGTTGACGTTGTTGTTCTGACAAACACAGCCCCATCAAACGGCCCCATAAAAGGGGCGTGGCTTGGATGTGACCTGCCCTCAACGCCATCGGATAACGGCCACCGCGACAACACCGCCCTCCTCTGCCCAACTACGACTAGCCGTTGACTACCAGGTATTTCCCCCTTTGCTCGTCGTATCGCACAGCGCTGACCCTTGTCTCGTCCTCGTTCTGGTCGCCACTCGTTGTATCGATTGGAAACTCCAGTCCCAACTCCACCCTTACTTTCTTACGAGTCTACCAATAATCAACCATGGAGGAAGAGGTCGCTGCCCTCGTACGATCTGACCTTCTAGCCATTCTTCTGTGATGCTCACCGTGCCCATCCGCAGGTTATTGATAACGGTTCTGGCATGTGCAAGGCTGGCTGTACGTGGTCTCATACTCATTCCCTGAATTACGGCTGACACAATTCTTTTGCAGTTGCTGGTGAGGCATTTTTCCTGAAGACGTAAAATCACAACACTCACATCACTTAGGCGACGATGCTCCCCGTGCCGTCTTCCCGTAAGTACGCGTCTCCAGCGACACCAAACCTTCATCTGAGACATGTTCCAGCTCTATCGTCGGTCGTCCCCGTCACCAAGGTGTGATGGTTGGAATGGGCCAAAAGGATTCTTACGTCGGGTATGTCACCTCCCATATGCTTAGGGGCTATCCACCGACATCCTCTCTAGTGATGAAGCCCAGTCCAAGCGTGGTATCCTCACCCTCAAGTACCCCATTGAACACGGTATCGTCACCAACTGGGACGACATGGAGAAGATCTGGCATCACACCTTCTACAATGAATTGCGTGTTGCCCCAGAAGAGCACCCGGTCCTCTTGACTGAGGCTCCCCTCAACCCTAAGGCCAACCGAGAGAAGATGACCCAGATCATGTTCGAGACTTTCAACACTCCTGCATTCTACGTCGCCATCCAGGCTGTCCTCTCCCTCTACGCCTCTGGTCGCACTACCGGTATCGTCCTTGATTCCGGTGATGGTGTTACTCACACCGTTCCCATCTACGAGGGTTTCGCGCTTCCCCACGCTATCCTCCGTCTCGATCTTGCCGGACGTGATTTGACTGACTTCCTTATCAAAAACTTGATGGAGCGTGGCTATCCCTTCACCACCACCGCC
>MU151445.1:12535-28610 GCA_015584085.1 Macrolepiota fuliginosa MF-IS2
AGGTTAGATGGAGATGGCTTGTTGGACTTCTTCTGCGAATCATGCATGTATGCCAAGGCAACGAGACTGCCAATTGTGAAAGAGAGGAGTGGTGAAAGGGCCAAAGCCCTTGGGGAAGAGGTGCACTCAGACATTTGGGGACCTGCAAAGGTTGAGACAAAGAGAGGAAGGCGATACTACATCACCTTTACAGACAACTACTTGTGATGGACTCATGTTGAGTTCCTATCACAGAAGTCAGGGGCCTTCAACACTTACAAGCATTTTGAGGCATGGTGTGAGATGCAATTCGGCATCTGAATAAAGTCGCTACACTCAGATAGGGGTGGTGAATACACTGGCACTGACTTTCAGCAACATCTCAAATCTAGAGGAACTGAAAGCAAACTCACCGTGCACGACACCCCACAACACAATGGTGTCGCCAAACGCTGTAACCACACCATCCTAGAATGAGCACGTGCCTTATTCCATGCCCATCATCTTCTGAGGTATCTTTGGGCAGAAGCTGTCCTACACGTCATTTGGTTAATGAACTGAATGGGCACAAAGGCAGTCAAGGGGAAAACACCTTTCCAGGTGCTGTATGGAAAGTGGCTGGACCTGCAAGGTATGAGGGAATGGGGGGAGGAAGTATGGGTACACCAGGCTGGAGGTGATAAGCTAGACAGGTGAGCGAAGAAGGGGCGTTGGGTGGGATACAATTGGGAAAGTAACAGATCCCGCATTTGGTTTCCAGATATGGGAACCATAAGAATCGAACACAATTTTCGTTTTGTGAATGGTGGATGTCCTGATCTCGAGGGGGAGCAACAGGATATGTCAACAAACGAGATACAGAATGATCCACTCACCATCGATCAAACAGGACCCCCCACAGAAAATCCCCCAGATGACCCCACATTGCCCCCACTGGTATCTGTCAGAGATGATCCCAACTACAACGATGATGATGACCCACCACCACCTCCTGAATGTCCCCAACACTCTCACAACCCCAGCTCCAAGGCTCGCGACATTCTTGAAGGCTGAGCTGTCATGTTGGTTGAAGAACTTGAGTGGGAAGAAGTTTGGGCCTTTGTGTCTGAAACAGAGAACACCAAGGCTCTTGAGCCCATTAGCCTCAAGGAGGCAATGCAAAGGGTTGACTGGCCACTATGGAAGAAGGCCATGGAGGATGAATTGGCAACATTAGGTCTGGTGGGAACATGGGAATTAGTTGACCCACCACCTGGAGTCAACGTGATTGGCACCAAATGGGTCTTCAAGGCAAAGAAGGATGCTGCTGGGAATGTAGTGTGATATAAGGCCCGCCTCGTAGCACAGGGATTTTCCCAAGTGCCAGGCATTGACTATTTCGACACATATGCTCCAGTAGCACACCTTGCATTGATCAGGGCTGCTTTGGCCATCGCAGCAGCCAGAGACATGGAGATACACCAGATTGATATCAAGGGTGCATATCTCAATGGTAAACTTATGGATGACGAAGTTATCTATATGTGCCAGCCACCCAGCTTCATCGACCCCTCCAACCCACACCAAATTTGCTGACTCAACAAGATGATCTATGGACTCAAGCAATCTGGGCAGCGATGGTACCAAAGGCTATGCAAGATCCTAGTGGATATCCTAGGATTCACGTGATGCGACGTGGACCATGCCATTTTCTTCAAGATTGTAACACCAAACCTCATCATTATCCTTGTACACGTTGATGATTGTATGCTTGCTGCCACTTTGCTTGAACTTATTATATGGGCCAAGAAGGGGATCTCCGGAGAAGTGGAGATCATGGATCTGGGTGAGATCCACTGGTTGTTGGGAATAGAGGTGAAGAGGGACAGGGAGCAAGGCACAATTTCATTGTGCCAAAGGTCCTACATCAATGCATCCCTTCATCACTTCAGTCTGGATGAACTAAAACCCCTCAGCATCCCTATGGATCCCTCAACCCATCTCACCTCAGATCAAGCACCCAAGTCCACCATTGAAGTCACTCACATGGCAAAGATTCCTTACCAAGAGGCCATCAGAACTCTCATGTATGCTGCACTTGGAACATGACCTGACATTGCATATGCAGTTCAGGTTTTGTCAAGGTTCACGAAGAATGCTGGCGATGCTCATTGGGAGGCCATCAAGCATGTCTTTTGCTATCTTAGTGGAACTCAGGATTTGCAGCTCACATATGGAGGCAAGAGCAAAGAGCTCGAAGGATTCACAGATGCTGATGGTAACATGGCCGAGGATCGGTGTGCTACCTCTGGGTACGCATTTATGATCAACGGCGGTGCTGTCTCTTGGAGTGCCAAGAAACAGGAGTTGGTGATGCTCTCCACCACCGAGTCCAAGTACATTGGTGCTACTCACACTGCAAAGGAGGCCCTTTGGCTCCATTCACTTATTTCTCAGGTTTTTGCCTCACAACTCCCCACCACCACCATCTTCTCCAATAATCAGTCTGCCATCACACTCACTAAAGATCACCAGTATCACACCTGCACTAAACATATCAACATACACTACCACTTCATATGCTGGATTATTGAAGAAGAGAAAATTCGATTGGTCTATTGTCCAACTGATGAAATGGTGGCCGACATATTCATGAAGGTGCTTCCTTCTCCAAAGGTGAAGCACTTTGCTCATGCTTTGGGACTCGGCGAGGTTTGAGGGGGAGTGTTGGATTGGCAAACACACGCCATGGATAGACACTGTGGACAATAGAGCATATGCGTAAGCATGCGCAGGGCCACAGTATAAATTTTTCTTTCATTATCCTTTGTCATCTTGGACACACAACCTAGAACATATAAATAGATGTCTGTTTCTATTCACCACCTCAGTTCTCATGCATTATTTGAGAGACTGAGGTGAGCCCATTATACTTATTCTTTCATGCTTAATACTTACATTAGTGTAGTCTTGTCATTCTTACAGGTACAGCTAATACACAGTTCTTGTGCATTATTTGAGAGACTGAGTCTTGTCATTCTTACATCAACTACATTGTGACAGTAGTAAACTAAGGAATGTAAATACACTGAGTATGATTAAATATGCCAATTTCGTCACTTCCCATGCCAGCCGAAGTAGGTACCCCTACACTGTTGAAGGACAACCAGCGGATCTATGGTAAAATGGTTAGCGCATAAGTTAGTCACTTAACCCACAAACCCCAGCATGTTCTACCCCCTCCCCCCCATTATGTAGGTATTGTCAAGGCTAATGTGAATAATTACAGATGACAGCCACATGAGTGTCATCTGATGGTTCTGTCCAGGATCCAAAGCACCAATCAGGGCACTCTGGCACCTGTACCATGAGTCTTCATAAGAGCTATGTAATAAAATATTTACCAGTAGGTGTGACTATGTGACAAAGCACCATCCATACTTTGTATACCGAAATCTGAGAAAGTTCACTGTCAAGTGCTTATGCCTGCCAGCTACTGGCACTGTCAAGCTGTTTCCATGCAAGTCCAACCCACTCCCCATACCACTAACTTGGCTGAAACCTCTGCTGATAACTAGCCTCCACCTACAATCACCACCATAATGCAAGGATGAGACAAGGCTAATGATCAGGACCTATACTTGGCGACATTGTCCAACCTCCCTGCTGAGATCCTCTACCTGATCTTCATGCAGATCGATAACTACACCCTCCTCTCACTCAGCAAACTCAACCACACACTCAACCATCTCACTCTCGATCACTTCTTCATAAATGCTCACATTGACCCACAATGGGGCTATATCATCGCCTATCTTGCACCTGTGCTACTCCTCCCAGCACTCTATAATGCATTATGGCTGAATCACCTCCCAAGCATCACTTACTTTCTCAGTCTGAGCATCCAACGCCTATTTGATGAAGTGTACGGGTTGATAAGGTTGATAGAGAGGGTAGAGAGAAATGACACGTTGGACTTGCGTTTTGGCAGTACTTTTGATACGGACGCAATGAATGAGTCAGGACATTATGGGGGACCTCCCATGAAGATTGATTTGAATGTTTGGGTGAAGATGTGGGTGAGGTTGTTGGAGATCACATTAAGGAAGGGGTGTAGGTTAATGAAAATTGAGGGAGAGCATTGGTGGCTGGAGATGCATTATGCCTGCCATCCTATGCAGGTTGAAGATGCTGCAGCAACTGGGACTGGAGCAATGGCTACCTCATCTCCTGGGCTTCCACCTATCCCAGAAGAGGTGTCATCATTCCAAATTTTGGTTCCATGCCTCATAACTCTCAGCCTCTGGTCCTTGGTGATGATGCTAGGACCCATCTTTCCGCACACACTTAACCTGATCCAGAACCATACCCCCATCCTACGCCATCTCAAAATTATCGGTATCAAAATCGACAGATCCATCTGGGAAGATTTCCTCTTGAAACTTGCACTTCCAGTTCTCGAAACCTTTACATATCTGTATGACATTCTCGTCATCCAAGCACCATTTGTTACACCCCAGAACTTGCTCAACTTTTTCACTCAACATCCGACACTATGAAAAATCTGGTTGTACAGTGTGTCTATATCTGACATGGAGTTTCCCATTGTCAGTCCTACGTTTCTACTGAATCTCCAGCATCTCAATGCCAATCCAAAAATCATCTCATGGCTCCTTCAACATTCCATATCTTGTCCAAACCTATGCTTCGTCTCCCTTACTTCAGAGTATCTATCCCCAGTGGTCCCACCCAAAACAAAAGTTAGCCCATACAGGGCCTTCGACGCCGGCATACTCACCCTCGCGAATCTCGCCGGTCCCAAAACCGATACTGGTGCAGACACGCCCTCACAACCGCCCCGCCAGATCCACGTCCAATTTAAATTCAACACCGAACACTCCCTCCTCACATGGTTTCTCTGGCACACACATCATGAATCCAGCTTAGGCTCCAGCAGCCCAATTTGTCGACTTCAGACCGTCTTGTGGCTCACAATTTCCGCACACTACTGTGTCCGACTTAAAAACTACCTTGTTGTATTACCTGAGTTTTTGGGACTTTTCCCGAGCCTGAAGTGGTTGGAGATTATCAGATTGGCTGATGCAGAGGCAGTTGCGACAAACAATGTATTTATTAGGCGCGTTAAGGAGGATGTGAAGGGTTTGGAGAGGTGGAATATCGATGGAGTATGGGTGGTTGGGGAAAAGGTTGAGGTTGGGAAGGAGAAGGTTCAAGGGTGTTTGGGCTGAATACTGTATTGTGTACTGTTTAACATTGGGACCAGTTGGGGCTCATTGCATATTTATGAACAACCATCTGATATACGGCCCCAGAAGCGGGCATACCTACTGCTGGTTTATAATGAGTGCCTACCTAACGACGGGAGGGACATGGTAGTTTGTAGTTCACGGGAAATCTGGAATATGATGGAAGTTGGACAGATTGGGCTATGTACCTTTATTACTCTAATGCTGGAATCTTGAAAGGCACTTGTGATATCAATATCCTCAACAATTGATACTTATATGATAATTCTCAAGACAATAACCAAGAGGAAGAAGTGTCCTTACGGGCCACCTCACAACTTTAAGTACTTGGTACTGGTGCTCTGTGAGGGGCCCCCAGCTGAGCATTGAACAGGGGGCAAGTTTCTTTCCCCAGCCAAATCAATGTTGCTCCCTCCCTTTCCGAAACTTGCCTCAAATCTGTGCCAGGTTGTTGAAAGTGGACCCAGAAGCATAGTGGCTGTACTGGGAAGGATAGAAACCACTTACTGAATGTTCAAGACATTGAGTAGAGAGCAAAGTTCAAGGTAAGAGCAAAGAGTATTCAAAGTAGAATTGTCTGTAGAATATAATGTGAAATACAAGTCCTTTATATACAAAAAGTACTGTAAGTCCATAGTCATAACATGCATATGAGCATAATGAGCCATGCACAGCATCAACCAATAGCATTTAGAGCATAGGGAGTGGTGCAGCAAGATGAAATGGAAAGGATTCATATTGCATAGGGTCAGGGTAACCCTGAGTCACTAGGTTTGAGATAATTGGTAAGCACCACAGGCATTTATTAGTAAGGCATCTATGTAAAGTGCCAACACTCCCCCATTATCGAGCACCATAGTACTCAAGCACATGATATCACTCATTATTTAGGGCTGGCACCAAAGTACCATAGTAAGTGCACTGGAGTGAGCACTAGTTGGTTAGTCACCTGAAGGCACCTGGTATAGTCTCCACATGCATAAGTGTGATGCCTGCAACAGTGGAGGGATGAAGGTCCCAGGAGGTAGGGCCAACTGAGCCCATAGGAACCATCAATTGGTAGTGCCAAGATGAGATCCTTAGGAAGGCATAGCCAACTTCTAAAGTGCTGGCTTGGTGCTATTTTTGGTTGTGCATTTAGCAGCAGCATAGGTGGGTGAGGAAAACTTGAGCCCATAGTACTTGTCATGCAAATACTCAAACTTGATGTAACCAAGGTTCTTCATGAGAAGATCAGTGGGGTTATTTTTTCTGGGAATGTGGAAAACCCATACTAACTTCTTACTAATCCATTCCTGAATAGCATGGAAATGGATGTCAATATGTTTCATCCATTTATCCCTGACAGGGTTAGACAAAATGAAGAGTGTGCCTTGAGAGTTACTACATATTGGAAGAGGAGGGAGTTTGAAACCTAACTCTCCAAGAAGTGATTTTACCCAAAGGAGTTGTCACCTGCTATCACAGAGTGCCATATACTCAGCCTCAGTAGATGACAAGGCTATGGTTTTTTGTGCCCTTGACTCCCAAATTACAGTGCTGGATGCAATGGATACCATATAACTGGTTTGTGACCTGTGAGTCACAGGATCTGATGCATGATTGGAATCACAGTACAAAATTATTCCTTCATCTTTGATCCCATTCAGTGCCATCCTATAATTAGATGTGATGAGATATTGCATGATGTAGAGAGCATGGTTTAGGTGCTCCTCAGAAGGATTATGCACAAATTGTGCAAGTTTTGTGACTGCAAAGCCTATGTCAGGCCTTGTTCCAATCATTAGGTATAGCAGGGATCCTGTTATGAATATACACAGCCTCATCATCCCTTTCTCTGCCAATCCATTGTCCTCTACCCTAGTCAGACTCTACCTCTACCTATCTGGACTTCTATATACATATATCAGATCCAATGTCTCTGCTCATGATGCTACCTTGTCCTCTGTTGATTACTCATGTTTGGGATAAACAGACACTTACAGCACAGTGCATGTATTAATAGTTTACTACTCACTGTTTACCTTTATGTACATGACCTTGTCATGGACTCGCACAGATTCTTTAAATACTATAGCTAGTTACTGTGTAATACTAGCTTAGTATTGTTGTTAACCCATATCCCCCTAGTGGGCCTTTCTGTGTTGGCACTCTGTGAATGCTTCTATCATCCCTTTGATACAACCCTTGAGAGCTCTGCATGTCAACCAGTTTATCAGGCATTTGTGCTACATCCAGAGTCTGCCTCTGCCTAACAGGTGGAGCTTCTCTTGGACTGTGACTGGCACTTATCCCTTCCTCTAGTACCGATGTACTATGGGAGTCTTATTGACTTAATTGTGGATAGTACTGGAGGCAATGTCTGCCTCTGGCTTATCTCTTGAGTGGCTTGAAGTGAGTTAGCTTTGAGCATAACAGATCCAATAACCTGCTGAAACCTTGTTTGTTGTATGGGGTCAACTGGGAGGAGATGCCTGTGTTTGGGCATCAATTCTTTGTCTTGGGGATCAAAGTTAGGTAAGGGAATATATCCCTGAGGCAGTGGTGTATGTGCCATCTTGACTTTCTCTGAAGTAGAGAAGCCAAACCTTTCTAGGACCTTATCAAGATAAGCTTGTTGATCTATGTAGATCATATGCTTTTCTCTATTGTGTTTAATTCACATGCCAAGGAATTCTTCTCCAGATCCTTCTTGGTATTCCCATTGCACCATAAACTCATCCTTTTTTGCTTTCACAAAGGCAACAGAGTTTCCCATAAAAAGCACATCATCAACATAAACAATTGCAATGCATAAATTGCTGCACTTGTCTTGTGAGATATAGATACTGGCATCAGATTGACATTGGCTAAAACCTAGTTGTTCCATTGAGGCACTCATCTTGTGCCACCAGGCTAGCCTGGCTTGCTTAAGGCTGTATAATGCTCAGTGTAATCTCCACACCTTCTTTTCTTTCCCAGGAATTTTATATCCCTCAGGCTATTCCATATAGATTTCCTCATCCAGTTTACCATATAGGTATGCAGTTTTCACATTGACTGAGGAGATTTCCCAATCTTTGAGGGCAGCTAGTCCAAGAAGCAGTCTAGTGGATTCATATTGCACTACTGGAGAGAATAATTCATCAAAGTTAATGCCCTCAACTTGAGAAAATCCTTTAGCCACCAATTGAGCATGGTAGTGACCATCCAATTTTGGTGTAAACACCCATTGATTGTGCACAGCTCTCCTACCAGAAGGGAGGTTGCATAACTTGAACACTTGTTGCTCCTTAAGCACCATGAGTTCATCCCTGCACACTGCATACCACTTGTCACATTCCTCTTTTGGGAGCTTCATGATGTTGCACCATTGCACTGGTATACCAGCATGTGCTGTCATTGCCTTTGGAACAATTGAGTGATAAATTGGCTCATCATTGATCCAGATTGCCTGTTGAAGGAGGTAATCCATCAACCTCATGCCACCAGTATTAGCAAGCTCTGCCATTTCATCTTCCAGGTCCATTGGTTCATCAGATGGAGAAGTTTCCACATTGGGAAATGGGTGCCAGGTGTTACCTTGCTTTTCCTGAAACTTGTTGTTTTGACATTGCATGTCACACAAGCACACAGCAACTTCCTCTTTAGGAAGAATCATGGTCCCTGGAATAGGTCAACCACACCATTGGCCACCACATCAAACCTCTGACAAGTCTTTAATGTACTCATTGTATGGCTTAACTGGTGGATGTCTCTTGTGCCCAGAGTGGCAAGGTTTGTCAGGAGGAGGTGAAGGAGAAGGGACACATGGTTGCTTGGAAGGTGAACCAGGAGGAGATGGAGATCTAAAATGCTTTTGTGGATCATCATCATCTTCTCCCCCATTTTCAGGTGTATCTGATCTCATCTGGACTTTTTCTTCCTTTTCTTTGGGGACATCCAGAGATGGAGTCAATGGATCAGAAAGATCAGACTCAGGAAGAGGAGGTGATGGAGAGCTCAAAGGAGATCACATCAGAGGCAAAGGCATAGGGGGAACTGAATAAGGGAACCCAAGTGCCAGCAAAGGTGAGGGAAGATGGGGTTCTGGAACAGGAAGGTGATCTTGGCCATCAAGATCAGGTGTGGGTTCAGAGTTTACATCATAGTTGTCCAGGGACTGTGAGTCAATAGGGCACTCAATGTCACCTGTGTACTTTCTTTTTTAAATCAGGTTTTATTCGCAGAAGTCATAACTACTACAAAATGGGTGTGCGATCGCAGTCCCTAAGTCCAAACTGAACCGAAACCAAAGAAACCCGAAACCCTCACCAGAGAACTACCAGTCTTCCCCGATACTAATACCTGGAGTACACGAAGGGCCACCGTGCACCCTATCCTGCCAGACTTCACTGCCATCTAAGCCGTTGAGATGAAAAGAAATAAGAGAAATGACAAACTAGAGGAGAAGCGAGTCACGAGGTGAGCGAAGCAAGCCGAGAGACGAGCGTCCTTAAGAAGATGAAGCCATTAAAAGGCAACACCGTAAATGGACCAGCCATAGAAAATGAAGAGATACCAGGAAAGGGGGATGAGCGGAAATCAAGAAATCACACTCCTTGTTAAAGGGGGGTTTTGTCCATTGTGAACGTAACCAATAAAATGACAGTCTTTGGATGAAAGAAAGTTGTACCTGACTATAAACACCCTACTAGTGGACATCATAACCATTGAGGAGTAAGCGCCACTCAGCGTGTTTAATGATAAAGGCTTGCCACTCATCATAGACAGGGCCTTCGGGTTTGTTGGCGAATGAGAATGCAGAGGGATTGTCCTCTAGAAACTCTAGGAGTTTTGCGAGATTGTCGTATGGATCTGCCATGTCTCTTTGATGGCATTCGTAGAGAGGGCAATCCTGTATGATATGTTTGTGTGTCTCGAGTTCAGCGCCGCATGTGCATGAGTTGACGTAGTGCCCTGGGAAGAAGCGCTGACGGAATGATCCAATGGGTGCATGGTTTGTGATGCACTGTGTCATGCGAGCGCATAGATTGGCGTCTTGGCCTGCTGCGGTAGAGAGCCACATGCCTCCGTTGAGGTATGACAGTTGTAAGAATGCGCCATGTTGATCCTTGTGTTCCATGAAGTGATGACCCTTGTAGCTAGGGTCACGTTCGTATTCGCATTTCCATTCCATGAGAGCGAAGTCAGTAGATTGTTTCTGGAGGTATCCGGTAGTGGTACGGAAGGGGCATGCGGGGTTATTAGGAACGTGGAGTGATGTGGCCAAGTTGTGGGCTAGGCGATGGATAGACCATTTAGTGGTGGAGGGGATGGCCCAGAATGTGAGTTTGTTGTGTGGCAGAGCAGCGAGCCAAGCGCAAGTGAGTGGAGCGACCTTGATGGAGTTGGGATGTGAACTGTGGGGGCTATAATCAAATAGACGTTTAGCCGATGAAATAGAGTCAGTGAAGAAGATAATTTTGGAAAAAGAACATTCTTGAGCCAGAGAAATAGAAGAAAAAAGACTGAGGCGTAAAGCGTACGATTCGGAGTCAGATGATGTAAATCTACCATTAGGAAGAACTCAAGACGAAAGAATATGAGAACTACTTTGGTCAAAAACCAGATAAGCAGAAGTGGAAGAAAGGGAAGAGTCATAAGGGACAGAACCGTCTGTAGAAACAAGGAGAGAGTTTGGGGATAGGAAAGCATTGTCTCAGGTGCAGGCGGCGTCTTTAAGATGTTGGGCGACTACTTCTTTGTCAGAAGGGTTGGGTATGTTGAAAAAGGTTACTTGATGTGCGAATAGATCTAGAATACGAGCACCGGGTTTAGCGCACATGTTTAGGCGATCAAATTTGTCTGATGTTTCTTGAGCGTCTTGCATAAGATCTAACGCTGGGGAAGGATGGGTTTTGCGGCCTGGAGTTGTGATTGTCTCATCCTGTGTGAGGAGTTTGAGGGCGTGATGTGACGGGAGAGTATGGAACCTAAGGGAGGAGCGTTTCACTAATTTGTTTAGATGGTGACGTATGGGAATGAGGCCAGCTATGACTTTGGCTCCTCCAATAGGTGTGGTGCGGAAGGCTCCCATGATCCACAGGGCGGCAGATCGTTGCATGCGGTTGAGTTGCTTGAGAAGGCCTTTGAATGGTAGGCCTTGTATGAACCATAGTCGGAAACCATATGTAGCTATGGGAACTACGCATGATCTGTATAAGAGGCATTTGTGGAGGGGTGATAGGCCTCAAATAGAATTGCCGAGTAGGTGCATGGCCTTGACAGTGGATAGGGCCTTTGTGCTGTAGAATCGAACATGTTCTTTGAACATGAGGCCTTGATTGAACCAAAAACCCAGATATCGGATGAAGGTTTTCGGAGTGAGGAGAGTGGTTTCGCCCTTGTCGTTAAGGATGGGGACAGGTGGGTTGGGTTCGATCCAAGGTCTAGATGAGAAGTGGAATACTTCGGTTTTGTCGTGTTCGATGGTGAGGCCCATGTGTTGTAAGGTATCCGTGCACTCAGAGTATATTCTGGAAAGTAAAAGAGTGTTAGTATCGAAAGATTCTGACTGAACAATGAAGAGTCCATCATCAACAAAAGAAAGTAGTTTACATCGAGGGTCTGTATCGAATTTATACATGAGGGGGGAGAGGAATAACGAGGTGAGGATAGGGGATAAAGCAGATCCTTGACCGATGCCAACAGAAGCAGGAAATAATTGAGAAGAATGTTCGCCCCAAGAGTATTTAGTAAAACGATCAGAAAGATAGTTTTTGAAGAAAGAAGAGACATTAGAGGGAAAACTGTGACGTTCGAAAATAGAGCATAAAAGGGAATGATTGACAGATGGGAAGAATTGTGCTACATCGAACGCGAGAATACTTGACTTGAGTTTCCTCTTCCAGCCTTTGCGAACCTTATGGGTGAGGTAAATGCCCACGTCATTGGTTGAGCGCTGGATAATGCCCCCAAATTGGAGTGGGTGGACTAAATTGAATTTTGCCGCTTCAAATTGAAGGTGATTTGAAATCATCTTTTCGATTAGCTTGCCCATTGTGTTTAAAAGGACGATTGGTCGGAACATTTTTGGAGTTGAGTAATGGGGTTTGTTCGGTTTAGGGATAATGACTGAGTTGGATATCTTGAAATATTCCGGCCATGTCGAGAATTCAATGCATGCTGTCGCGAGTCGGGTGAAGGTCTGTTGATTGCCAGGGTCTGATAGGATGGACTTGAGTTGGTGCCAGTTGATATGGTCGCATCCAGGGGCCGAGTAGTTGGCGCAAGGTTTTAGCACTTCTTGTAGTTCTTTTGGCACGAAGGGTGGCCAATTGCGAGGCACTTGGATAGGGAGGGCTTGAATGACGCTGGGGTCCACGGGTCTATTGGCTGCGCTATTGTATGTGTCATCTAGCGCCTTCCACAAATCTTGTAAGTCGTCACAGTTTTTACCGTTGTGTCTGATGGATTGGGATGGAGGGAGATTTCTTTTTCTGACCCATGACATGAGGTCCCAAGGCCTTCTATTTGCCTCAGCGATTTCTTGGATTTTCTCATTGAAGTAGGACTGTTTTGCTTTCTTGGTAGTGCGCCGGAAAGCACTCCATATTTTGGGGTTCCTTCTTTGTTGGTACGCATTAAGCGCGTTGGCGCAGTCTTGATTCCACCAAGGTTTTGATTTGGCATTGATTTGGATGAGTTTGGCATGTCTCTTCCACGAGGTGCTGACGAAGGATTCTAGGCCTTTGGTATATTCATTGACATCATCTGCAGATGAAAAGATGATGTCATGGTTACAGATGTATGCAGTGACGTCGTTAATAAACACCTCTTTGTTGTTGGAGCCTCGAGGTATGGAGAGCTTAGAGATGGTGGCTTTGGCATTAGGGATGGGAAATTGGATGGATAGAGGGGAGTGGTCAGAGGATCCTCGTAAAGAATGGTCGATTTTGTGTAGTGGGGTAGGGTATATTTCCGCGTCCATGAATACAAGGTCAATGACAGTGTTTTGCTTGGATTTGTCGTTGGGATAGTGGGTGGGGCTCAGGTTGGTGGCTGTGGATCTAGTAAGGCCGATCTCTTCGAATGAGTCGACTAAGAGGTCTCCTCTCATAGAGTTGTATGGGGTGGTTGGGTCCCATATAGGGGATCGTAGATTGAAGTCTCCTCCTGCACCTATAATGTTCTTCAGCAATTCTAGAAGGCAGTTAGTAATAAAGTCTTGCGACAACCCATCAGAATCAAAGTAGCAATTGAGAAAATATGTACGCTGTGGTAATGCGAACAAAATGAGCTGAAAGTCTCTGTGTTTGATAATGTCTGAATGGATAAGTGGACGAAATGAAGAAAGATGTTTGCGAACATAAGTAAGTGTACGACTCTTTTCAATAGAGGGGTTGAAAATTGGGATCCAGTCTTTGTGGATGGGAAATCCAAACATCTCTTCTCCATCAGAGTTAGATGTGGATGGGATGTTTCGCACATGAATGTGTGGAGGTTCTTGTAGACACAAAACCTGAACTTGTTTCATTTCAGGGTTGTTGAGAAGAGTCTCCATAAGAGACCAAGAATGTTGGACATTGTGAAATAAAAAGTTAAGAGAATTAAGAGAAATGAATTTGGGAGGGTCTTTACGAGGCTGAATAGACGGTTGATTGTGAGCATCACTACTCCCTTGCGGGGATTGGCGTACTGCTCGTTTTTTACCTTTGGGTTGCCTAGTCATAGTTGACGACAGTGGTGTTAAAGTCGTGGCGATTCCTATTCACTCGGAGTTCCTCAGCCTTTCTTTGGTGCCAGTCATGGTCGAAAGGTTGTTTACTGAAAGAGCATTTGTCGCTATTCATGTGATGTTTACCATCGCAGTTTTTGCACTTGAACTCGTCAACATGAGGGCAAGGGTCATCAGGGTTGGTGGCGGGGCGGGGAGGATTAGTTTTGGCATTGCCTCTGCAGCAGTAGCCCATTTTCCAGTGATTGGCTGCTTCATGTGGGTTGCCACAAATAGCGCATCTTGGGTTTCGTGAGCGGCATGTGTGGGTGGGATGTCCCCATCTCCAACAGCGTTGACATTGAGGTACGCCCATATGCATGGAGGCGCTGCGGAAAGTGCAGTATCAGTTTTCAATCTGGATGGATCGATTGATAATGGTTTTCACTCGGGATCCAGATTGGGTGTCCCATAGGTCAATGTAGAGGATGGCGGAGTTGGAGTGAGGAGTAATTCTTCTGAAGCGGGGTTTAGATGCGATGTGTTCAAGGACGTCAGCGAATGGAGAGCACATGAGCGAATCATAGAAGTCTTCCGCCATGTTAGGTGATCCGTTAGCGTGGAGGTATGGTAAGTCGCATAATTTGATGAACGACTTGGATTGAGGGAGTGCCGGGAAGATTTCGCTGCGAGCGTCATTGGGCAGGGATGGAACTGCTTTGATGATGGAGCGTTTGATGACTAGAAGGTCACTATCAGAGGTGATGCCATTGCAGTTGAGCCATAGACATTTAGGCGTTCTTCGCATGTTGTCTACTATGAGGTTGGAGTTGTTCCTCCTCAGTTCGTTGTTGCAGGTGGTGGTTATGTTGATGAGCGATCCTGCGAAAAAGAGGTGTTGGTTAAGACCGCTAGGGCCTTCAGAGGAGAAGGGGATGATGATGTTTCAGTGGGAAGGGCCTTGGGTCATGTTTGGTTGAGGGGAGGGGCGTTTGGGAGGCAAATTTGGGGGTGATTGGGTAGCTGGGGATGGGGTGCGAATTTGACCACCAGCTTCTAGCATGGAGAGGACTTGGGAGGGAGGTAATTCGGGAAATTGAGATTGGAGTTTGGCATATGCAGCTAGCTCTGCGTCTGATCGCAAGGTGGGTTTGGGTTTAGCTATATTTGCGTAAGATACAGCTTTGGGGGAAGGGGAAGGAGCGTTGGACCTCGGTTTGGTCTTTAAATTGAGGGGAGGGGGAGGGGGAAATTGAGGAGCGGTGATAGAGTCGACATTAATGGGTTGGGATGCTGATCCTTGGTTGGACTTGGTTGGTGGTTTGGGGGCCGGTTTCCAATTGTTGTTATGGTGCGTCTTATTGACAATGGTGTTCCACCCTTTGTTGGTTTCCTTAGATTGGTCAATGGGCGCTTTGACAGCCAGCGCTGGAGCGTCGTCCATATTCACATCTAGGGTTTCCTTTGACAATTGACTGGCTTTCACAGGGTCGCTCATCTCTCTTCTGCTAGCAGTGCAAGCTGCTTCGAAAGCAGCTAATTCTTCTTCATTCATTATGTCTTCAGAGGGAAGACGGGGGTTTGGAGATGGAGGGGGATTTTGTTCCTTTCTTTTACCCGATTGAGGAGGAACGGGAGTAGGGGTTGGGGAAATTGTGATTGGAGGGGGAGTTTGGGAAATGGGGTCTTTGATGATGCATCCAAAGGAGAGACCCATGGCGAGGGCGAGAGGAACACTCTTGTCTTCATAATTGACAGGGAGTTTTCCGATGTTTTCAGAAAGGCGCATTGAATTATTGAACTTGATGACATAATCACCAAGTCCGGAAATGGGGAAAGAGTCGTGTTGGGATGCATTGAGTAGCCACTCTCAGGCTTTGTCCATCATGTATTGAAAGGTGTGAACCTCGTATGCGAAGTCTTCAATGGGTCCTTGAGTGGTAAATTGACCCATAGCTTGAGAGAAAACCTGACCAGCAGGTGTGAATTCAGAAGATTGGTATGATGGGGTGGCTGTGAAGCCCGTTGATTTGTCAGCCATTCCGTGGGACGAAGACGCTGACTGAGCGGTGGGTTGGGGGGGGATTGGGGAAGGTGCCCAGGTAGTGGGGGAGGGACGTTGTAAGTCAATGCCTGCAGCGTATTGTTGAGCAGGGGTGACCATATTGATGGC
>MU151446.1:5548-18857 GCA_015584085.1 Macrolepiota fuliginosa MF-IS2
AGATCTACCGCTTGGGAGAACGCGAGAGGAAAGAATATGAGAGCTACTTTGATCGAAAACCAAATAAGCGGAAGTAGAAGAAAGAGAGGAGTCGTGAGGTACAGAACCGTCTGTGGATACAAGTAGAGAGGTTGGAGAACAGAAAGCGTTATCTCTTGCGCGTGCTGCATCTTTTAGGTGTTGGGTGACCATGTCTTTGTCGGATGGGTCAGGTATTTCGTAGAACGTGATTTGGTTTGCGTGTAGGTCTAAGATGCGAGCGCCTGGTTTAGCGCACATGTTTAGGCGATCGAATATGTCCGAAGTTTCATGAGCGTCTCGCATAAGATCTAGCGCTGGAGAGGGGTGGGTTTTCCGGCCCGGAGTGGATATGGTTTCATCTTGTGTAAGGAGCTTGAGCGCGTGATGAGGGGGGAGCGTGTGATATCTGAGTGAAGAGCGATTGAATGGTTGGTACCATGCTTGATTGGTGGCAAAAGGATTTTCTCAAGTTGAGGGCATTGACTTTGATGAATTATTCTCTCCAGTAGTGTAATATGAATCCACTAGACTGCTTCTTGGGTTAGCCACCCTTGAAGATTGGGAAATTACCTCAGTCAATGTGAAAACTGCATATGTTATGGGTGCTGAACAGCACGCCCTTATCCCACCAGGACAATGACTTGTCCTGATGATCTCTGGACACACTTCTGACTACAGAATCACCCCCCTCCCTCCAGTATATGATGACATCTGCATTAATGAAATACTCTGGCTCACTATGTCATCATCTCCCTACAATCACATGGTAGGAGATGGAGAAGTCCTCCTCACCCTATCTACTGACTGGGCTGCTGCCATATCTCAGGGATGGTGCCCCTATCCAATCATTGACTCCTGCACTACCTGGCTCCATCCATACATGATCTACCCAGCCAAAGAACTTCCCAGAATCATCCTCAAGATGATGGATGATGGAGAATATGCACACCATCACCCATCTCAACCCTACCTCTGTGATATCATACAAGAGGACATTCTAGCATCATTGGGTTATTGTCAAGAAGACTCCTCAGACTCCTTGACCTCCACCGAATCATCCACAACATCATCATTGTCTTCCTCATTAGAATATTCCAGTGGACTGCAGTAGTCCTCAACCTACCCCACTTCAGAGGAACATTCCACCTCGACCTCAGAAGAATCAGACATGGAGTCAGATTAGGTAGGAATGATTCTATAGCCTTCCAGACTATTTGAATAATGTAGAAAGAATACTATGGACTATTCTACATTGTACTTTAGCTTCCTCTTAATTGTTTATTGGACTTATCAGGACCTTCCAGTAGGTAGTAAACAGTAGCACACTTGGACTTGTAGTTTACTATAAATAGGCCTGTACAAGAAGATCAAAATGCAAGTTTTGATTCTTCTAAGTTACATACAAATCCATACTTGGTTAAATCCTACAGTCACTTGCTCAACTTAGGAACCCTGGTATAGAGTTGTGAACTTCTCTACTATCTCTGCCTTGCATCCAGTGTTGAACAAGGCTCGCCAAGTCACCCATTTGTGTTGCTAGTCTAAAGCCAGTCTTTAGGTTAGCTAGGCTCCCCAGGACTTAAGTATCTGGGACAGCTGAACCCTTAACAGCATACCTTTATGGTAAACTAGATGAGGAAATCTATATGGAACAGCCCAAGGGATATAAAATCCTTGGGAAAGAGAAGAAGATATGGCATTTACACTGAGAATTGTATGGCCTTAAGTAAGTTGGGCTAGTCTGGTGGCATGAAATGAGCACCTCAATGGAACAACTAGCTTTTAGCCAATGTCAATCTAATGTTAGTATTTATATCTCATGAGATAAGCACAGCAATCTATGCATTGTGATTGTCTATGTTGATAATGTGCTTTTCATGGGAAACTATGTCACTTTCATGAAAGTGAAAAAGAATAAGTTTATGGTATGATGGAAATGCTGAGAAGGATCCAGAGAGGAATTCCTTGGCATGTGAATCAAGTGTGATAGGGAAAAGCATACAATCTATATTTGATCAACAAGCTTATCTCATGATCCAATGGATGAGGACATAGTCCATCAACATATCAAAGATGCTACTCTCACAAGAGATAACACATTCAAGTCTCCTACCTCCTTATTAGTCTTGACTGATGGCTTGGTCCCTTTTTATTCAACTCTCTCTTCTACTTCTGCATTCTTAATCTTTGACTGTGATAGTATTACCCCTTTATCCTCTAAAGTAGTACCTTGTGGACAAGCAATCTCCTCAGACTCTGAATTGTATGCACTCAAACTAGCTATCTTTTCTTCTATCTCTCTAGCTACTGAATGATCTTATTCTTCAATTCTTTTCTTCACAGACTCTATTTTGGCTGCTAAACATCTATTTGATTACAGCCCTCACAGTGCTCACTTGGATGCCATTAAGGTTGCCCCACTCATCTGCTCTTGGCTTAACACCTTGTTGCACAACACCCTACATTTCTATGCCATCCCCTCCTCTGCCAAATGGTCACTGCACAAGCTCACACACAATTTTGCAACTTCCCTTCATGTTCCTAACAACCCTATCTGGCCTTTCTGTACCATGATTGGCTACTCATGCAAATAATCCACTGACTTTGCTCTCATGGATTGGAAAATCAAATATGAATGTAACCCTAGCTACAGGGGTCACAATTTCATGGAACATAAGGACCACAATGGTGCATACCTTCAACTATCATATCTCAAGGGGGATACTTTCATCCTTCTTGACCTCTTACCACCACCTTCCCTTTTGGGACTTTGGTGTGGAACATCATTGAGAATACATACTATGCCTCGCAAATTGAAATCTAAGAATGTGACATCAAATCCAACCTTCCAACCAAGTGCAGCAACTGTGCTCTTCCTTGCTGCCATGAATCAAAACAATCAGGCAGCAAGTTGCTTCAATATTCAGCAAGTACAGGACCTTGTCCCATTGGCCTCTTGCATCCAAGTCATGGAGGACTTGGGGATGATGAAATTTACTCCCTTTGGCTTCGAAGGTGAATGCACTGCAACCCCCTCCCCTCAAGAAAATGAGCCTGAGGAGATGGACCTTCAGGATGAAGAAGAGGATCTCATTCTCAACGTCAACAATGCTGCATACTATCTTGGACACTTCAGACAATGGTGCGAGGCAAACAAGGAATCTATTAGGACTGATAAAGAATATCAGGCTTTACTCAACAACCTGAGGATGTTCACTAATGTCTTCAGGCTCATTCCCACCCCGCATCAATGCCTGGCCCCTCTCCCTTGTTTGCGACATCATGCAGATGATGTCCCACCCCCTCCCCCATGTACTCAGCTTCATGCTGAGGACATCCTCCCTCCCCTGCCTTGCACACTCCCCCATCGGAGTGATGACGATGTCCCCATGGAGGCCATGCCTCCACCTCATGCTTGCAGTGAGGCTGCCACGCAGACTTCTGCCTCCCTTCTTTTCATGCTGTCTACCCCACACCCCCAACATGACCCTGCTGCTGTGGCCATATCGCCTGCTGCTGCAGCTTCTATTCCCAAGCCTGGGCCCAAGCCTAGGGCTTCTTATGCCAGTGCTGCAATGAAGAACCTCAATCCTGCAGCCCCCCCTTCTCACCCACCTCCACATGCCCCACCTGTAGCCCCACAGGCCCAGGCCCCTACTAGTGCTTCGAAGACCCATTCAAAGCGCCCATTTTATGCAACCTGAGGTCCTTCACATTGACAATTCTTCATTGAGGCACCCAACATCCCCCATGATGTCTCCTTATCATCAGTGGTCTCAACAGCCAACCAAGCCTTGACATGCGCTAAGTCTATGCTCAAGGTAGACTCAGTGTCCATTTCCACATGTGGCATTACCTGTGCCACTGCCACTGTCCCTTCTGAATCAGACCTTGACATTGTTGAGGCCACACTATCAGGCGCTCTCTCTGGAGCACATGTCACCATTCCCATGTCTTGATCCTTCATCAAGATCATTGACATTCCTTTCCTCAAGCCTGGGATGACTGAGCCCTTCTCAGCCGCTGAAGTTGACACCCAGCTTCAATGGTCTACTATCCCATCTGATTATATAGTGCACTGGCACTATATCTGCAACTCCCCCAAGGCTGACTCTGCTACCATATGGATCAACCTCAGTGACTCACAGCGAGGCACTCATGCCTCACAACTCATTGGCCAATGCCTCATCATCAATGGGGCTGAAGTTCTTATCAAGGGTGCGAAAGCACACCAGTACCCCCAGTGTCAATGATGCTGGAAATGGGGCCATACGACTGATACATGCCACCACCCAGTGGTACACTGTCCAATTTGTGCTGGTCCCCATATGGAGGCCAACCACTGTTTGATTGCCAGGTGTTGCTGCGGCAACCCCAAAGCCTCACCCCCCATCCCTCCTACCCCTGCTGGTGAGCCCTGCCCTCACCTCTGCACTTGTATCAACTGCAGTGCTCAACATGCTGCAAACTCTCAGCACTGTCCTTATTGGTGCCACTGCTTTAACCAGACCTGGCTCAAGGAACGGTCCATCTGGGATGCCTCAGCCCAAAAGGGCATCCCACCTCCCACCCCCTCTACTCCTCATGGTGCAAAGCCTGTGCCACGTGACTATACCCTCCACCCCACCTGCTGGGATGTCCCTACTCCCTCCCCCTCCAACAACCCCCCCCTCCCATCAATGAAGAAGATGCAGAGGATGACAATGATGATATGCAGCCATTTGGCCTTGAGCTGGATGATAACTATGCTTTCCATGAGTAGATGATGGCTTGCGGTTTTGTACTTGTACTTTTGTTTGCTTTTCTTTTTGGTTCAGCTCAGGTTTATCACCCACTTCGATGCTGCTCTAGCGCGTCTTCTCTCTATTCCATCTATGACTCTTAGTCATAGTTCTAGTTTCATTGTTACCTAGTCGGGACTGCTTCTGTGCACCCCTTTGCTGTACGTAGTGTACATGGCAATAGACATTGATTTAAAAAAAAAAAAAAAAAGGGGGATACTTGGCTCTCTACTGCAGCTGGTTATGATGCCAATTTATGTGCATGGCTCATATGTTGCATAACAAATCACACACCCATCAGATCATTCCATCAGTGCTTCTTCCCAGGGTGCTACATCAACTTCTGCCCATGTGGAGTCAAACTAGAAATGCACAAACATATCCTCAAAGATTGTCCATTATATGAATGCCATCAACAAGATATGGCTAACCCTTTTGACAACTTGGCCAAACTAGTTAAGTTCCTCCATGACAATCCTTCCATGTTCTCTTTCACTAACAAACCTGAAGGTCTGGTCTATGATGAGTGGCACAAACTCCAGAATGGCTATGATGTGCACTGAAAAGGTATACTGTAGTCTCTTACAACTTTCTTTCACAAGTTTGTCACTTTATTTTGGTTATGTTCTTTGACAGACAACCTTTTTACCAAGGGGTGTGATTTCTTAATTTCCACCCATCTCCCTTTCCTGGCATTGCTTTTCATTTTCATGGCTGGTCTATTAACACCTTGGTCTTTCAATGGCCTTGGTTATTTGCAGACACTCATCTCCTTGTCTCACTTTGCTTACCTTGGTGACTTGCTTGTAGTCTGTCATCTCATCTTTGATTTTCTTTTCTAGTTTATCATTTCTCTCTCTCAATCAGCCTAGATTGTGGTGAAGACTGGCAGGATAGGTGTGCACAGTGGCATCTCTGTATATACCATATATTATTAGCAGTGAAGACTGGTGGCTCTGGTGAGGGTTTTGGGTTTCTTTTGTTTCAGACTTAGGGACTGCTATTGAGCACCTATTTTGTAGTAGTTACAACTTCTATGAATAAAACCTGATTTAAATATATATATATATATATTCTTAAATCAACATCTATTGCCATGTACATACATATAGCAAAGGGGTGCACAGAAGCAGTCCCAACTAGGTAACAATCAAACTAAAACTACAACTATGAGTTATAGATGAAAGTGAGAGAAGGTGTGCTAGTGCAGTGCTGTAAGGGATGATTTTTTTCACATGGAATTGATGGCCTCATTACTGATGGTCCATCAATTCCCTTTTTTTTTCTTTAGTCTTTATTATTGTGTCAAATCCCTATGTTGTGTAGCCAGCATCTATATATCTGGTCTTACTCACTTGGGAGTGATGCATTTGAGACTCAACTGCACTGTAAGGCCTCAGAGCCTTACAAGTGCCAAAGTGGGTGATAGGCCTGTAAACTGAAGCACAAAACAAAACCAAAAGAAAAGAAAAAGAAACTAAAATACAACTGCAAGTCAAGTTAATTACTCACAGAACTCATACTCATCCAGCTCAAGGCTGAATGGCTCATTGTCAACATCATCATCATCATCCATATCTTCTTCATTGACAGGAGGGAGTGGAGGGGGGAGGGACTGGTAAGGTTGCACAGTCCAGTCAAAAAAAAAAACAGTTCTACCTTGTGCATAGGATAGTTCTGTTGTGCTGGGCAGAGTTTCACTGAAAAGAAGGCAGCAATACATCCTGTCTTCTGATCCATGCCTTGGTTGATGACTCCAGCAATGCTGGTCAGGCATCCATCTGTGATCATGTTCACTGGTGCTGCCTCACTACTATAGTCCAGGGGCATCCTGTAGTGGTCTTGACATGCAACTGCAAGGTCTTTGACCTCTTGAAATGCATGCTGGTGAGTGTACTTCCATCAGAAGGGCACTGTATTCCCTGTCAGTTCATGTAGAATCCCCATAGGAATCTGTACTCATGCAACATCATCAGTAAGAAAGCTAGCAGCACCAAGGAAGCTGCATAGAAGATCCTGGTTTGTTGGTGCTTTCCATTTGGACAACACATCAACCTTGTCAGGATCTATGGCAATCCCATCATCAGTAATTACCCTCCCAAGTACTTTGACCATGTTCTGAAGGAACTTCATTTTCTCTTTGCTTATATAGAACTTAGCTTCCTCAAGAATGTCAATTGCTAGGACTGCTATCTCAATGTGCTCCTGCAGTGTTGTTGTGGTCACAAGTAAATCATCAAGGTAGTTTGTGAGCTCCTCCCCCAGGTAAGGACCGAAAATCCTCATCATGATCATTTGAAAGGTGGCTGAAGCATTGCAATCACCTTGTTGCATCACATGGCTAATCATCATGCCACTAGGTGTGGCCATGGCCATCCACTCAACATGAATGGGATCAACCCATATTTGCTCATATGTGTCTGTCAGGTCAATCACTAATCAGTATTTAGCACAGGCAACTTGTTGCAGAATTGTCTCAATGTCTGGAAGTGGTAAGGATAGTCTCCTTGTGTTTGCATTTTTCTCATGGAGGTTGACAACAGTGTGTAGCTTCAGAGGTTCACCCTCCTTGCCTTGTTTCATGATCAGAAGCATGGGGACCACATTCTTTGCCAGACAGAGTTTCCAGCATTCTGATGCAATATATGCATCTCTCTTTTTGTTCCACAGTTCACAGAGTTGATCAGGACATTTCAACACTCTCCAGGAATACTTCTTGTCCTCATCAATCAGAGGGATTTCATGATTGATGTCCCAGAGAGGTGGTAAAGGTGTGTCCATTGCTGTTTTGCAGATCTTCTGGGCATAGTTCTCTAGAAACTGATAAACCTCATCCAGTTTGTCCTCATACACTGCCATGGGCCTTGACACCAGCTTGGTAACACATTCTCCTTTCATTGGTTTAGCAGCCAAGCTTCCAATTACAACCATTGGGGGCTCAAGGCTCATACTGACTTGGTGTTGATACATGAATAGTATCCCAAGTATAACATCATAGTTCAACAAGTTGATGATGTCAAAGTAACATTCCTCATTGATCTCTTGGTACTGGAACTGAACTCTTGTCCCATAGTTCACTTTTGTTCAAGATCCCTGGACAGCCATTTGGATGCTTATCAGTGATACAAGTTCAATTTTCCAGACTTGGAGTTGTTGAGCAAGATTACTTGAGATGAAGTCATTGAGCAATCCCAAATCAAGTAGAGCCTGCACCAAGTGTCCATTAATCTTAGCTGCAACAACTATTGGATGGGGAACATTGTGGGTAGCATCCTTCCTTCCAGAGGTGTTCCTTTCAAGAGCAGTGTAAGTACCCATTTCTACCTGTTGGGAACAGATATGGATTTCTGATACATCATCCTGGGTGTTTACATTCTCAAAGATGTCTAGGACTCCCTCAATGTCATCCACTTCTGGTGAGGGGTCCTTTTATCTTTCCTGCAATCATCAGTGTATCCACTGGATAGGGTTGAATTCCAGGTTGTCTACAAGATTATGCTGGAGGGAGAATATCTCCTTTGAGTTGCTATCTATAATGAGGTATGTTCCCTCATGTAATCTGTCCACAAGGAACCTTAAGTATCCAACTTGAAGAATAGGTCAGGGACCATAGACAAGATTATAGCAGGTGTTCAGCAACCACAATATTGTGCATGTAAGGGTAGGGTGTAGAAATATGATAAAATATCACAAAAATGCATAATAGTCTCAGGACACACTACCCAATACAGTGGCTTGCTATGCAAGTACAAGGGAAGAAATAACAAGTAGACAGAAAGGGTAGGTGGGGATTGGTGATAAAGTTAAGAAATACTATTGAGGAATGCTCAATAGACAACAAATGCAAACAGTTGGCCTGTTACTGGGGCACTCAGGAGAACTTCTTGTTATAGTTTGAGATCCTAAACAGCTGCCAAGCTGCTACAGATACCAAAGAATTGGAGTCACCAGGATTGTATCACTCAAGTGGCTAACTTAGTGAGGTCTTTCCCTAATGATTCTGAATATGCAGACTGACTAGTACCTTCTTGATACTAGATGTGATGCACACACTGATTAGCTTATCTCAAGCTAAGCTCATGACTCTCAGTCTATAGGAATCTTTTTACTATTCTGATATATTCTGATCTGAGGTTTCTAAACTGAAGAAAACTCCTTAATTTGCCTTACAATTCAATTATCACTTTAATCACATTAATATGATCCTAATGACAAGAGTCTTGGCAGGAATTCCTTGCCTACACTCTTGCCACTGAGGGGTTTTTATATTAAATGAGATAGAGATAAATTACAAATGATAACTAATGAGAAATACTAATTACATTTTGTTTGGCCCATGGTTGTGGCCAATATATTGAGCCAAACCAATTGGAGGGTGTGTAAGGGGACCCCTGACATCTGGTCTGACTCCCCCAACTCCTCCAATGTCTGGTCCAACTCCTAGAACTCCTCTGACATCTGGTCCAACTTCTCCAACCTCTCCAACCTCTCCAACTTCTGGGCTCAACCCACATGCTGTGCTATTTGTACCAAGACCTACAATTATCATACCATAAGGACAATGGTGTATCCTGTTATTTTATTACACTTGTACAACTAGCAGGGTGATGAAGGACAATGGGTTGGTAGTTAGTTAAGTAGTCCAGATACCTCAGGGATCCCTTATCCAATTCTCTAAGGAATTCCCTGAAGGTAAGCACTACTGTACTAGTTAGGATCTGTTACAATACTAAGGAATTCCCTGAAGGCTTTATCTATGAATTTCCAACTCTGACCAATCTGTCTGACTCTCCAATTCTGCTGACTTGCCCAGGTTGCCCTTACAGGGTGTACTGAGTGTTTCCCAATGGCTTCACATGGTTCCCTAGCAGGTATTATCAAGCCAGCCACTGGTTTCTAGGTTATTGAGCAGGATGACATCACCAGCTGCTGTTAAGGGTTCAGCTGTCCCAGATACTTAAGTTCTGGGGAGCCTAGCTAACCTAAAGACTGGCTTTAGACTAGCAGCACAAATAGGTGACTTGGCAAGCTTTGTTCAACACTGGATGCAAGGCAGAGATTGTAGAGAAGTTCACAACTCTAAACCAGGGTTTCTAAGTTGAACAATTGACTATAGGATTTAACCAAGTGCAGATTTGTATGTAACTTAGAAGAATCAAAACTTACATTTTGATCTTCTTGTATGGGCCTATTTATAGTAAATTACAAGTCCTAATGTGCTACTATTTACTATTTACTGGAAGGTCCTGATGAGTCTGATAGATAATCAAGGTAAGCTAAAGTACAATGTAGAATAGTCCATAGTATTCTTTCTACACATAATCAAATAGTCTGGAAGGCTATAGAACTGTCCTACCTAGTCCAACTCCATATCTAATTTTTCTGAGCTAGAGGTAGAACATTCTTCTGAAGTGGAGGAGACTGAAGATTTCTGCAGACTACTGGAATGTTTGGATGGCAATGACAAAGCTGTTGTAGTGGAGGATGATGTGGATGAGGAGGAGGAACTAGAAGAATATTCTGGTTGGTATCCAGACAATGCTAGGAAGTCCTCTTGTATGATATCTTGGAGGTATGGCTGGGAGGGGTGGTGGTGCACATATTCTCCATCATCCATTATCTTGATAAGTATCCTCAGAAGTTCTTCAGCAGGGTAGATCATGTATGGGTGGAGCTAGGTGGTACAAGAGTTGACAATGGGATAGGGACACCATCCTTGGGATATAGTGGCTGCCCAGTCAGTGGATAGGGTCAGAAGAACTTCTCCATCTCCTACCATGTGGTTATAGGGGGATGATGACATGGCAAGATGGAGTATCTTGTTAATGCATATGTCATCATATACAGGAGGGAAGGGGGTGACTCTGTAGTTGGAAGTATGTCCTGAGATCATCAGGATGAGCTGCTGGCCTGGGGGGATGAGGATGTGCTGTTCAGCACCCATAACAGGTGATAGTGAATGGAGGGAACTCATTAACAAGCTTGGCAAATGTTTTTGTTCCATGACTGATGACTAGATGATCATGTAATGGGGCATTGGCAAAGGTTGTATAGGGAGTGATAATTACTGGATGAGGGAAGGTAGAGGGTTGAATAGAGGATAAGATAGAAGCAGAAGATGTTGGTAGTTGAGGTGGTGAATGCAGTAGGGAAGAAAGTTGAGATATAGCAAACTAGGTGAGTTTGTTATCCCTTTTATACCCTCTGAGGATGGACTATAATCCATATAGGTTGGCTTCAGGTTCCTAAGTGTTCTCTGAGGTTAAATAGCCTTTCAACTTGATGAGATATTCTAGTTTACTGTAGCATAGTCAATGATTAATTATAACTTTGACTTTGTAGTATTCTTCATTGTTCTGGAGGTCAGGGGGTGGTTTTTCAAAGTGTTCTCTATAGAGTCAGTTTTCCTTGACCATGGTCAGGAGGAATGCATGGAAAACATTGTGAATCTTCCATTGGAGTGGAAGTTCTAGTTTAAAGTTGACTGGGGAGATCTTTTTGAGGATCTTGAAAGGTCCTTCTCATATTAAGGGTTCAGCTATCCCAAATACTTAAGCCCTGGGGAGCCTAGTTAACCTAGAGATCAACTCTAGACTAATAACATAAATGGGTAACTTGGCAAGCCTTGTTCAACACTGGATGCAAGGCAGAGATAGTGGAGATTGCTCACAACTCTATACCAGGGTTCCTAAGTTAAGCAAGTGACTATAGGATTTAACCAAGAATAGATTTGTACACAACTTAGAAGAATCAAAACTTGCATTTTGATCTTCCTAGTACAAGCCTATTTATAGTAAAATAGGAATCTGTATATGCTACTGTTTACTATCTACTAGAAGGTCCTGATAAGTCCAATAAATGATCAAAGAGGAGCTAAAGTACAATGTAGAAGTGTTTATAATATTCATCTACATGTAAGGGAATAGTCCAGAAGGATATAGAATGATTCTACCTAATCTGAGTCCATATCTGAATCAATGGTGGATTATTCTGCTGAAGTGGACAATGTGGACAAAGACTGTGGACCACTAGAATGTTCAGAGGGCAATAACAATGATGAGGATGAGGATGATGATGAAGAATATGCCAGATGATATTCTGATGATGCTAGGACATCCTCCTAAATGATATCTTGGAGGTAAGGTTAGGAAGGATGGTAGTGTGCATAATCTCCATCATCCATCATCTTCAAGAGTATTTTAGGAAGGTCCTTGGCTGAGTAGATCATGTAAGGGTGGAGCCAAGTGGTGCAACTGTCAACAAGGGGATAGGGGTGCCATCCCTGTGATATGGAGGCAGCCCAGTTAGTGGTGAGGGTAAGGAGGACTTCTCCATCTCCTACCATATGGTTGTAGGGAGAGGACAACATTGCTAGGTGAAGTATCTTGTTAATGTGGATGTCATCATATACAGGAGGGAGAGGAGTGACTCTGTAGTTGGATGTATGACCAGAGATCATGAGGACAAGTTGTTGACCAGGAGGAATAAGTATATGCTCTTCAGCACCCATAACATCAACACAGAATGTCCAGTATCCCATGGGTGCATATCTAATTGTCCAATACTACATAATGCTGCATGGTTACCTTGCTACAACTACACACAATGAGGCAGGAGTAAGATGGCTATGCTAGCAGAAACAACATAATTGTGAGTCTATTAATAGCATATAATGATGGAGCTACTAATGCACTTTGATGCATGAGCTCACACCTCAGACTGACCTAGTGACTATCATCACATGAGTGACAAGTGCTTGAGTCATGTGGGTTTGGGGCATCTCAACCAATTAGGTTTCAACAATTCCAGGCTCGTATAGTGCTAAACACTGGGCCAACCAGTTGATTTAACATGTGTAAAATCAATGAAATGTTGAGACCAAACAGCATACTGTGTCCTAATATGGAAGTCTGCACCATACATGGTGTGTGGTTCACTGTATGACATTGACATTTTTACATATGTGAAATCAACTTGTCAGCCTAAACCATCTTTTTCTCAATCTCTCACGGCGAATTGCTATTAATTTTGCAGTGTTCACGAGGATGAGCGTCTGTACACCTTGTCCTCGTACTGATCATGACATTCCTCATATCATACAAATCTATCTTAGCACGTTCCTCGGGGAGCAAAGAGCAGGGTGGAGAACAGCCCTCAACCTCAAATCCTGTCCAGCGTCCGCCTACACCAATGCCACCAGCTAGGGTTCGAGATGCTACCAGCACCGTCGATGATGGCCAGGCTATGGCCAATCCGAGCAACTCAGTTCCACCAGCAGGTCAGTCGTGTTATCGTTTCACACCTGCATCGTTTGGCTGATAGACCATTAGTCCTGATTGGCCCAACTGCCTATGGTGCCTTTACAAATGCTCATCATTTCACCATCGGTCACTTGACTACAATCGAGCACCCGGATGTCTCTAACAGCGCTCACCATGAACCCGTACTCAAGTATCTGCTGGAGAGGGGGAAGCCTGCTGCAATACATGATTCCTCCTCTCGCGCTT
>MU151447.1:10939-31926 GCA_015584085.1 Macrolepiota fuliginosa MF-IS2
GCCGCAGCACTGGCATATGAAGCTCTGGGCTTGGGTCCAGGCTTAGGAATAGAAGCCGCAGCAGCAGGAGTAAGGGGGCGTGGGTTAGATGACACGAATAGGAGGGAGGCAGGAGTCTGCATGGCAGCCTCACTGCAAGCATGTGTAGGAGGCATGGCCTCCATGCAAATGTTGTTGTCGCTCCTGTGAGGGAGCACGCAAGGTGGGGGGGTGGAATGTCCTTGGCGTGAAGTTGTGAACATGGGGGAGGAAGCAGGACATCTTCGGCATGTCATTGCGCACATGGGGGAGGGACCGGTGGGCACCGGTGAGGTTTGGGAATAAGCCCAAAGACGTTCGTGTACATCTCTAGGTTGTTGATCATGGCCTGATAGTCTGGATCAGACCAAATAGACTCCTTGTTCACCTCGCATCATTGGCCAAGGTGTCTGAGAAAGTAAGCGGCATTGTTGACGTCAAGGACAAGATCATCATCATCGTCTTCTTGAAGGTCCATCTCCTCAGGTTCGTTTTGTTGATGGGACAGTGAAGCGGGGGGCATACCCTCGAGGTCGAAAGGGGTGAATTTCATTGTACCCAGGTCTGACATGACTTGGATGCGAGAGGCGAGTGGGACAAGTTCTCGGACTTGTGGGATTTGGAAGCGACTCACCGCACAATCATTTTGATTCATGGCGGCAAGGAAGAGTGTGGTTGCTGCACTCGGTTGGAAGGTTGGATTCGATGTCGCATTCTTAGATTTTGATTTGCGAGGCATAGTATGTATTCTCAACAACGTTCCACACCAAGATCCCAAAGGGGAAGGTGGTGGTAAGAGGTCAAGAAGGGATGATTCAATCCCTTGGTCAGGGACCATGGATGTGCCTGTTTTACACAGGTCCTCATTGCAGATTTGTTGGAAATTAAATTGTGGTGAGTGGTGTGATGACTGCTCACTCCCTTTTTTGTCTTCAGAGTCTGAGCTATTATTGGTGAATCTTGTTGTGTGTTTGCTGGTGGCTTGTTGCTTGTTGGGCAATTTGGATCACTGCAATCAGGCATTTACTATTGTCAGGACCTTTGTCTGGTCCTGAATGGATCATGTGTATTCTTCATCATCTTCATCCTCCTGTCTAGGCAGGAAGATGTCTGTTACCCCTTGGGTTATCTCAGCATTTGAGGGGTGTGATGCCTGGCTTTTTATGATGGATACTTCATCTTCCTCCATTTTAAAGTGGACTCCTTCTGATCCTATTGATTGGTAGTCCATTCATGAATGGACTGCCTTTGAATTTGGGGCATATTCCCTGAACATCCTGCTCAGGAGTTGTCAGTATATTAAGTTGAGAGGTAATCTCTCAACACTTGTGTATTTATGGTTGTTTCACAGTCTGGCATACCAACCAGCCAATTTCAACACATTCTGTACTGCAACATATGAGTATGTTGCAAAGCTCACTCCATACTGGCTGGAGTTATCATCAAACACCAGAATGTCTGTGGTGAGCTCCTCAGTGTATTGCAAGAGCTCTTCACATCAATCATTATTGACACCATATGATTCAAATATAATTTTGAGCTTCTCTTCTTTGGAGTATAAATCATTATCAATAATAGAATCAATATCTTTCAGTGACATCCATTCTCCTATGGATGTCTGCATAGCATTAGTAGTGGACTCTGTGGGAGATCCACCACCCCAATTATCAATTGGTGCTGTAGGCATAATCTCTAGATCAGTTGGCATGTCTGCTCACCAATCTTCTCAATCTTTGCCTTTTGAGTTCCCTTCCATTGCAGGGGTTCTCACCTCTGCAGTGTTGGGGTTGTATGATTCAATGTTCAGTTGAATTGTACAATTTTTTGAAGTCATTTTTTATGGTGTTGTGCTCTTTTGTTAGGAAAGTGTGTTAGCTTAGTTTACTGTGTACATGAATAATCTCATTCATGGCAAACTTAAAAAATGTAAAGTCCTTGACTTTACTAAGGATAACTTAATTCCTTTACCTCATGCACAATAAGTTCAAACCCATTTATTGGGAAACTTTCATGTACAAAGGTAAGAAATCAGTTGCTTATTCAGCAACTGATGAAGAACTATATACTACTACATTAGATAATATAACATGGTTGATGGCCACAATGGCCACATACAAAAAAGGAAAAACCAATTGATAACAATTGGTGAAAGTCAAGAGTAACATCATCCATAGAGCAGCAGACAATGATAAGGTAAATTCTTTAGGAGGAGGTGACTCCTTACAAATGTCCTTGCTTCAGTAGTACTTCTTTGGGTTCACTTCTCTGAGAATGGGTCTGAGTGATTGACAGTGCTCTTGAATATGGGTGGTAAAGTGATGTCTGCAAAGAAGTGGTTGAAGGTTGGTTATGCATCACAACACCCCTATCTGCACTTCCCTATCATACATGTGAAAGGAAGCTGCAGATCAATGTACTTACCTATGGCAAAACAAACTCTTCATTGCTAATGATGACTACCATGGACACAACCTCCTTGACCTTACTCACAACAGAAAGCCCATCCTTCCCACATATGCTGATGGTGGTGCCTGGCTCACTCTTGTGGGCCAGGACCCCCCTGCCCTATCTGTGTGTCTTACTAGATGCATCACAAACCACACCCCCATAGGAACATTCCACCAATGTTTCTTCCTAGGCCAATACAACACCTCATGCACATGCAGTGAACTCCTTGAGACTTGCAACCATGTCCTTTGGGACTGTGAACTCTACCAACATAAATACAGTGATCAACTCAACTACAGCTGGGTTGTAGGCTTCCTTAACAACAATCCAAAGGCATTTGCCTTCATGGACACTCCACCTATTGACAATGGTTGGTTGGATCTTATACAGAGATGCACCACCTGCCCTCACCCCAATTTCAATGTGCACTGAAAGCATTGGACCTCTTACAACAGTTAAGTCACTTTAGTTTCTTCTTTCTTTCTCTTGAAGGACATTTTATTCCCATGGGGCATAGGACCTAGTTGCCACCCCTTCCATTATCCTGGCCTTGCTTTTCTTTCTATCCATGACCTATTTGTTTGGCATTGGAGTTTGACTTGTTCTCTCCTGCTGCTTTAAAGACATTGCCTCAGTTTCTTCCTCTGACATAGTCTATCATTTTTCTTTGCTTTCTCATATCAGCTGTGAAGACTGGTGGGATAGGGTGCATGATGGCCCTTCAGTTACAGCAGTGAAGACTGGTAGAAGTTGAGGGTTTTGGTTAGTTTACTTGGGACTGCTACCACACACCCTTTTGTATTAGCTAGATGCTTTGCAATAGACTTGGATTTTTTTTAAAAAAAAAAAAAAGGTTGGTTAGGTGACAATTTGTGTTTGCCTTTCTCTTTCCTGCAGCTTGGAGCTTTAGGGGGGATGCCCTGGGATGAAGTGCCTTATATGGAAGATGTATTTGTTGATGTTTCAGGGGGATATAGTAAGAGCCTTTACAACAACAATAGGGAAGACTGATTCCTGGTTGAATAGAAGGCATTGTGGAGAAGACCGTATCTGGGCATTTCTTAGATTGCCTGGTTATTGTAACTGAATTTCAACACTCTCCCTCAATCTAAGAAATGTCCAACAAACAGAATTAAAAACCTACATCATACTCATCTTCCATATCCAAACCACAACAGCATTCACAGAATGCCCTCCCTTGAGCAAAGGACAATGAGACTGATAGTGACCCTTTTGACCACAACAGTAGCATGTGACTTCCGAAAGGGGAACACAGCAGCCATCAGTCATCACAACCATTGTGTCATTGCTGATATTTGTGACAGAGGTGCAAGCCTGAGTGTGAGTGGATTGGCAAGTGAATTTGTTGATGAGTCAGGGGATAATGAGTTCAAGGGTGTACTCAGAATCGGAGAGAGTGTCAATAGAGACTAGGAAGGGATCATAAAAATGTGGGAGTCCAGCTGTGATGGCAAGAAGGAGATCATCATCAGAGATATGATGGCCGGCATCAATTAATTTATGGACAATGGTGCAGGCTTGTGCAATGTAGGCAGACATGGATTCCAAGCATTCAAGGTGGAGTTTATGAAATTGATAACAGAGTGTTATGACAGTGGAGCAGCCTCAAGAGGTATGGATATCAGCAAGGGTGGACCAGATAATGGCAGGGTCAGTCATCCCCTCTTCCCCCTCTGGTTGTCCATCAGTTCCATCAACATAAACCCACAATGACTTCCTGATTAGGTGGGCCTCCATATAGACCTTCCACTTGTGATAGTTCTCATCATTTAGATGTTCAAAACAAAGTTCATCACTCATTTGCCAATATAAATGAGTGTGGGAATGGCAACAGTGGTAATAATGGCAACAGCAATGGCAACGATAATCTGGTAGGAATTCAGCCCCCTAGTGGCATATGGCAACAATAATGGTGGGAATTCGGCCTCCCAGTGGCAAGACAAGAAAGAGAGACAGGACTTGAGTTGAGGAACGGGGTCACTGTTTTGTGTGAGAGGACGAAAATACAAATGTAATAGGAGGCAAAACAGTGGAGAATACAATAGAGTATTCTACTGTATTTAACTAGGTGAGAAAACAATAAGAAATGCGAACAATAAAGTATCCGGGCATTTCTTAGATTGCCCGGTTATTGTAGCCGAATTTCAACAACATGAGGTTAAAGCAAGGTTATGGTGAGGGAAATATGCGAAGGTGAAACCGATCAAGTGAAACAGAAAGGTGGTTTACATGAGGACCCGATCTACAGGTGTTTTTCATAACAATGAGTGATGGGGCTTCGACATGGGCTTCTAGGAAGTAAACGTCGGTAGCACTCTCCACCGTCGAAGCGGAGTTCATCGCTGCGTCCGTCGCCCGTCAGGAGGCCTTGTGGATGAGGTCACTATCATTGGCACCTCGACTCTTATGCACATCGACAACCAAGAGGTTCCCGACATGACTAAAAATAGTTCCATCAACGACAGAACTAAGCACATCGACGTGAGGTACCAATTCATTTGCGATCGCGTGGAAACGGGTGGCATGACTGTAAAGCATGTACCTACGAGTGAACAGGTGGCGGATTATTATATTTAGATCCTCTGATCTACGACACTCCTGACTTTATCAAAACATCATGAATATATATTAACAGCAGTATGATACGCACATATGAAACGCATAGGAAGCCAGGGAAAGGCAGAGAAGGCAGGAAGGAGAATGGTCGACAAAGGACAGCACAGGAAAAACAAGCAACAAAGCAAAGAAATGACACAACAAAAAAAACACCATCATCTTACCAAAAAAACACACCATCTCACCAACATCAACACCAGGCCGTTTTTCCCAACCCTAAAGTACATCATCCCCCGGTCACGAGTATACCACTGAGAATACCATTGATTAATCAATCACACACGACCCTGGGGGCAGAGCTTGACTGCCAGCTGCAAGGTGTCACCCCTACTTCGACACTCCATTATGCCAAGAAGCCCCATCGCGATTGAGGATATCAACAGGAATGACACTGTTATTGCGTACGCGCCATCCATTTTGCAACTCCACAGTGATAGCTGACAGCCGCTCTTGCTAGGCTCATGGGCCCCCCAGGCTCGGGAAAGACTCATGTGAACCCGGTCATTACTAATTGTCCAACCCAGACCAGCTCTCACCGTGTGCTTTCAGTTTATTGACCTTTTTGCTGGTCAACCCCATCAGCGTAATGAAGGGGCGTCGGGATCTGGCATCCCTCACGTTCAAGCTACTCTCATCGAGCGTTCCCTGCATCGGGATCGAGTCACTCTAGTCGAGTTTCCTGGTTTCCAGCATATAGCCGAATCCGACCTGAGGATATTAAAAAGGACCAGCGACTGTTTAATAAAGATGTAAGTCATTTTAGGTGTATGTATAGTTGCTAGTAAACAATCTTATATAGGTACGAGAGAGATATCAAACTCAGTGGAATCATCTACTTTCACCCCATTACCAACACAAGCATGGCTGGTCCACCCATCATGAACTTACAACTCTTCAAGGCACTCTGTGGTGATGCTGCAATGAATCAGGTCTTTATTGTATCGACCATGTGGCAGGGGGTTGGGCCGGAAACCGGCAGTACAAGGGAACACAAGCTCAGCTCCGGGTTCTGGGTGTCACTTATTCGTAATGGAGCAAAGTTTGGTCGCCTTGAAAGAGACAGTCCAACAGAAGCGCGAAGAATTATTGCCCAGATGAGAGGCGGGAGGCCTGTGCTACTGTTGATACAGGAGGAGTTGTCTGAACGCAGAAAAAGCATTCGTGATACTGCGGCTGGCGAGAAAGTGTATAGTATGCATCAGATGGAAATTCCCAATAACTACACAGAATTCCCGGAGTCGTTGGATGCCCCAACCGAGAGACCACAGGACCCGGCACCGACGAAAACCCCGAGAGGGGGGTGCATGCAAGCAGAACTGGAGGTGGTGGAGTCACCGACGATCCCATCATCCGAATGCGCCACCAAGAAGGCTCGTGTAGCAACTTCCTCTTTAGATATTACCAGGCTTAACCGTATTACCCTTTTTTTAGAAGCATGATCGCTCTGAATCGTATGACATCTGGCGGTGGTTCGGGGTTGTGCCGAACCGCAGGGGCCGTAATAATGCCCACGACGACGACAATTCATCGACACAGGTCCCCCAACTAACCTCCGCTACCGGCCGACTGGCTAGTCAGCATTCGGGCGGTGAAGGTTCGTCGATCCCACCCGTTGACACATATTCAGGATACGAAGGTTCCACACCAAACCAAAAGGTGGGGTTGGCCAATGTCAGATCTACGGTCTGCCGCTCATTTCCACTATCCAGGTCCCGGAAGATGATTGTCTCCTGAAGACATTTTCAGAGGTGCTGAAAACGCCTGAAGGGCAACTTACTTTGCAAGGATTGAAAGGTGCTGATGCACAGTTGATGATTGACTATATACACTCAGTGGGCCTAGTGTTACAGTCAACTTTCTCACAAAGCTAACACCCGTACAGGTACTCCTACGCCCTAAACTCCCGGAAGGGTTGAGGAAGTACAGCCGCATTATGCTATACAGGCTTTGCGAGGATTCTATGCTCTATCCACGGTGTTATGTGTTGAAGGATATTGAGAAACCCGATTTGCCCGCGGCCTGTGGAGGTTTTGGCGACATCTACAAGGGACGTCGTGGAAACAAAACCCTGTGTTTGAAGATTATCCGTATACAACCGCCTGAATTAGTTCCCACACTCAAGGTGAGATTTTGGTTTTGTTCTCTTATGATTGACACAAACTCAAACACGCTAGGTTTGTGCGAAAGAGGGAATAGTGTGGGGGGAACCCCGCCACCCGAATATACTTCCTTTTTATGGTGTCTATTACTTTGGCAAGACGCGCGAACAATTTTGCTTTGTGTCTCCTTGGATGGAACGTGGTGATCTTGCCACCTACCTCAGGAAGAACCCTTCGGTTCCTCGGGCGCCTTATGTTGGTCGACTTCGTCCTCTACATTGATTTCCTTTCGCTCAGCTCCTTGCTTTAGATACACGACATTGCTAGTGGCTTGGAGTATGTTCACGGCGAAAATATGATCCATGGTGACATGAAAGGGGTACCATTTTTTCCTCTAGATTACGCTTAGATTGGTGCTCACTATCATGTAGGCAAATGTCTTGGTTAACGATTCTGGGAGAGCATGTATTACGGATTTTGGGTTGTCCATGATTCTATTTGACAAAACGCTTCCGTACGCACGTGGACAAACTACGGCCTTGCGTGGGGGCTCGTATCGTTGGGCTGCCCCTGAACTGCTACAGGAAGGAGCGCGACCAACCTGGGCTAGTGATGTGTGGGCATTTGCGGGTGTTTGCTATGAGGTAGGCTAATCCAATGTGCTTTCAATTGGCAACTTAACTGGTGATTAGATTCTCGTTGGGGGAATTCCATTCCCCCAGTGCAAAACTGACTACCAAGTTATTCTCAGGCTATATGAAGGCGATTTGCCAATTGGGTCAGTTCGACCACCTCATATTGACAACGACATGTGGATGTTGATGGAACGCTGTTGTGCGCGCAACTTTGAGGAACGCCCCCAGTTCGGGGAAATATTGGTGAACCTAAAAGGATCTCCAGGAGCAGACCCGAGAGAGATTCCAGCCGAACCTGTCACCGAGGGACTGGAATTCCAGAATGAGATGAGGAAGCAGGAGCATGGTGACCCGATCGACCTGATAAGGATTAAACACATACTCAGTCAAGTGTGGGTATAGTCGCTTAAGTTCGTCCAGGTTTCAAAGGCTCACTATTCACCAATGTTCAGATCTCCTAATGGAAACTAGACCACGGCTGTAAGTGCCTGATAAAACTTAGTTCTACGAATTACCTCTCATTGTCGCTTACTAGATTCGTGACGAGCGGTTCCTGCGGTGCTCAGAAATATAACCCATGAGGCAAAATTACTATCAATAATATATCATGAAGCATCCTTACGAGTAAGCGGACGAGGTAGCAAGACTGTCTCGTTCAAGTGACGATAAGGTATTCTCCCCCTTTATTTGGTTCACGTGTTGCAGTCCAGGCGTGAACTGTTCCAATATTTCTTTTATATTTGGTGAGGGTAAGGTACACGACGATCAGACAAACCAGTCATGGAATCACTCCCGAATGCAGCAAGAAATAACTAGTTTCAAGTTCATATAAGTCTGCAAGAGTTCTCGTTGGGGGCAGGTGCTGTCCATCAGATCGAGTTGGGTAAGAGTGGGGGCCGAGCCGTATAGGAGGCGCCTTGGTATAGTAGGATGCAAGCGAAGCGGATGGAACGAGGAATAGGCTGGAGAGGGAAACGCATAGCACTCGCTGAAAACACAAGCCAAATAAGACATGGCACCCAATATATAACCCTAACCCCGGGACTCCTGGTTGTGGTTATGAATGAGCACATGTCTGATCGATAAAAGATAAATATCGACAAATATATATATATATTCACTGGGCCGGTGAGTTGATAAGACAGCTGTCTTATCAAATACTTACCTAATACATATCTTAAACATGAATATGATAAGCCACTGGGGTGATCAAAAACTTATCATATAATTTTATTTGATAATACATATGTCAATTCATGAACAAAATTAATAATTATTGATTATAAATCTATAAGATATGGATAAGTTCTATTTTGGGTATAACTAGTGTATTATCAAAAGTAATATCTTGATATATTTTCGGTAAGCCCCCTGTCCTAACTTGTACACATCATGATATTATCAAAAACATATCAAATGTGTGAAGTGACAGTTATGTCACATTAAATTTACAATAGATACAAAGAAATACTGTTGTGCTATCAAATGTCTGTCTATGATAGGGTTTCATTATAACAGGAGTCATATTGAAACATTATCAAATGTTTTTTGAGGGAGAATTATGATATTGGGGAGTTAAGATTCTACTTTGGCCAAAGGGGGTTACCTGCAATTCATGGGGAGGAATCATGCTGCACATTGAGTTCAATCTGAGGGTAGACAAAATTTGCCATGATTCTAGGGGGAGGAATCAGGCTGAATGTTGAGTTCAATCTAAGGGTGGGTGAAAATCTGCTGTGATTCTGAGAGAATTGCAAGGCAGGAAGTGATTGTAGAGGATTCTCTGCAATTCTAGGAGAATCATAGAGATGATGATCAGGGATAAGAGTAGCCAGCAATTAGGGAGGATTCTCCATGATTCTGGGGGAATCACAAAGGTAGGTATGGTTATGGAGGATTCTCCACAATCTTAGGGGAATTGCAGAGGTAATGATCAGGGGGGAGAGTGGCCAGGAGTAGTTGGCTGGAATCTGATTCAGTTCAGGATGTACTTGTATGATGTATGTGCACAAATATCAAGTTCAGGACAGATATAGGTTACCTGTGGTAACAAGGATATACAAGATTTGAATGAGTAGCAGTGAGTCACAATTGTTAGCATTTCACCAACTCACCCTATGTCAGACAGTTGAAGGGGGTTTGGGGGGAGGGTCTGACAGTCATTGGATTCTGAGGTGTGGTAACAATGGATTGGGGGACAGGGGTAAGGCTGAGAGGATCTTTGCCAGGATTCTCCCCAAATTGGCCTTGACCAGGAGGGGGATCCTTTGCAATTTATGATAATATCTTGACATAGCTAGGAAATACCAGGGGTGGGGAATGTTGGGATTCTCTATAATTATAGAAGAATTGTTGTTATCAAACCCCTGATAAAATATATCACTTTGAGAGTTTGACAACTGAGGGTCACATGTCTGCTAGCATATTGAGTGTGGCACAATGAGTTGGAATAGAGCAAAGGGGAGGAGGGGAGGGGGGGGATTGTTGCTGAGATAGATGGGTTTGAGGTTAGCTCTCCAGGTTGGAGAGGAGGGTGGGTTTGGTGGTCTTTGAGTCTCTGATGATCTTGGCTTCACCAGACTTGGGTGTCTTGAAACTCACATTAATCCCAATTCTATGTTTTTTCTGCATTCCAGTATTTCCTTTTGACTGACAGCCATGCTTATTCCAGTGCCTTTGATAATTGTGTAGTGACAGTGTCATCAATCCCATTGGCATTCATATGGATGTATATGTGTAGTGGTATGCTGGTCTAAAGATAAGTTCATGAAGAACCCAATACACAGGTTGCTCACCTTGGCCTCAAGCTGTCTGGATGAGGTCATAGTGAGTGATTGTGTTGAGAAGGGCAAGAGCACAGTGTATGGACTGACATGGGTGATCCATCATCACACTTCTCTGTGAAATGTTCAACTCACCATTTCTTGGGATATCTACCAATAAAATATATTTGGCTACTCCCCTTTTGGTTTTCTCAGTTGTCTCATGCTCATTTTCTTCATCAGCACCTCATGTATTTGTCATCTCTTACAGAGATATTCTCTCACCTACCACCTCTGAAGACAATATGCACAGGAGGCAACTTCAACACAAGATCCCCTGAATGGGACCCCAATTATCACCATAATTTGACTAGAGCAGACAATCTCATTGAATTAATGGAAGACTTATCTCTCACTTGCTCTACAGCCATAAACCCTGGCCCCACACATATTCCACATGATCAAAATAAACTCCCCTCTGTAATTGACCTCATATTTGTTGAGACCAATGGTGAATACATCCCCACTCATTTGATTGAGAGTGAATACCACCTTAGCTTGGATCATAACCCCCTCCAAATTAAAGTCAAGATCTCCAAATTCCAACCCACTATCAAGAAACAATCTATAAAGAAAGGATCCAATGAAGAACAAGTGTTTGTCTCAAGTGTCACAAACTTCCTCAGCACACACCTCCCAGACATCACCACTGTGGATGACATCCACTCATATGCATCATCACTCAATGATTTTGTCACAAGCACTTGGGAAAGAAATGCCAAAGACATATGTATTAACTCTAAGTTGAAACCTTGGTGGAACACAGAGTGTAAAGAAGCCCTAGACAAGTTCAAGGGACAGTGCTCTAAATGGAATTGGAAGGCCTTCAGGAGAGCTACCAGAAAAGCCAAACACACTTTCTTTGATGAAAAGATTGAACAAATTGCAGAGGAAGACAGAAGACCATGGGACCTCATGAGCTGGGTATAAAAATGAAAGCTCCCCCCTGCCCAATCTATCTCATACAAAAACAAACTGTGTGATGATTTACAAGATCTATGGAAAGCCCTAGACAGCACCTATAACTCAGCTGCAAACAGACCAGTTGATCTTAACATTGTCAACCACCTCCCTCCCCAACAAGAGCGAACATGGCCCCCCTTCTCAACTCAGGAGCTAAACAATGCTCTTAAACTGACATCAAATGGGTCCACCCCTGGAAGAGACCATCTCAATTGGGGTCATCTCAAAGACATACTTGCCAACCCTAGTGTATTGGAAAACATACAACAATTCACCACCAAATGCATAGAACTCTCTACATGGCTGGAATATTTCAAAATCTCAACCTTGGTTATCTTTTTTTTTTTTAAAAATCCAATTTTATTGTCAACCTTGGTTATCATCCCCAAACCAAACAAGCCCAACTACACCACCCCGAAAATGTTCTGGCCCATTGTACTACTCAATACTCTTGGGAAACTCATCAAAAAGATGATATCAAATTGACTTCAATTCAAATCAGCCTAACTAGGTTTTGTCCACCCCCTTCGATTTGGAGGCATCATCCAACACTCTACCAAAGATGCAGGAGTATATCTCACACACATGGTCTGAAAAGGATGGTCCAAAAAATAAAAAACAAGTATCTTAGTGTTTGATGTAGCTCAATTCTTCCCCTCTGTAAACCACTCCCTTATGTGTGCTATTCTTAAATGACATGGCTTCCCCCCTTGTATAGTAAATTTCTTTGTGAACTACCTATCTGAACAATTCACTACATACTCTTGGGGTCTTTCTACTTCTCCTCTCTTCCCTGCTTCAGTTGGTGTTGGACAAGGTTCTGTGTTATCTCCTATCCTCACTTCCTTACTACTTTCTCCCTTCGTGTATTGTTTCTCAAATGACCTGTGTTGTAAACTACTCTCCTTTGTTGATGACAGACTTCTCTTTTTTTTTTTTTTTTTAAATCCAAGTTTATTTGCAGAGACATGTATCTACTACAAAATGGGTGTGCAATAGCAGTCCCAAGTAAACTAAACTGAAACCCTCACCAGAGCCTACCAGTCTTCACTGCAATAACTGAGGGGCCGCCATGCACCCCATCCCGCCAGACTTCACAGCAATTGAGGCTGTTGATATGAACCAGAAAGATGACAAACTACAAATGAGAAAATTGAGGTGAGCGTAGCGAGATGAGATTTTTGAAGTGCATGATCACAAAGTGGTTGATGAGGACAAGCCAAATGTCTAACCAAGTGAATGATCCATCAAAGAAGTAGAAACAGATCCAGGAAAGTGGTAGGGGTGGCAACTAGGCCCTATGCCCCATCAATATAAACAGGTTGACCATCATGAAGAAAATTGATAAAGAGAAAGCCTTTACTGTTATAAGAAAACATATGCCTTTCAGTGCACATTGAGGGGGAGCCTCTGTTGTTGTATGCATTGGCCTCTTCTTCGCAAGGCTCGCTGTTCTATGGTACATTCCCATTCCAAATCAGGATCACATTGTGGTTTGTCTACAAAAGTGAAAGCTTTGGGATTATCTTGTAGGAACTCAACTAGTCCCACAATTGTATTGATATGGAATCTTTCCTGATTCGTCCATTGTCTCTCATATAGGGGGCATTTGTTGAGAATATGCTCCCTGGTTTCCAGTTCATGTCTGCATGGGCATGTCATGTCATATTGGCCTGGGAAGAATTGCTGCTGGAACGATCCAATTGGGGCGTGGTTTGTAATACACCTAGTCAGGCGCACACATAATTTGGTGTCTGACCCCATGTGGGGAAGCCAGCCACCACTGTTGACATACATAGGGAGAATATCTTTGTCTCCAGATTTGAGATTGAGGAAAGTGTGTCCTCGGTATTCGTCATCGGCAATGAATAGAGTGTTTTGCCATAACTGTATGAGGTATTTCAACATGCCTTTACAGTAGTAGTTGAGGGACAAGCGAACTGGTGTGCTGCATCGAATAGGAAGTTTGAGAGACTTCACTAAGTTGTGGGCCTTGTGGTGGGTGGGCCATTTGGCGGGCAAAGGGATTTGCCAGAAGGTGATGGCATTGGAAGGGGATAGAGCAAGCCACCTCGCTAGGGGGGAGGTGATAGCTAGGGCATCTTGATGAGCACTGTGGGCGCTGTAATCAAATAAAAGTTTAGCTTAAGAAATTGAGTCCATAAAGATTTGAATGTCCAAGATCATTCTGAAATCTGGAGACTGAGAAGAGAGAGAAACAGAAATGTTCAAAGCATATAGTAAACCTAAGCGTAACGCATATGATTCGCAGTCAGATGAAGAAGTTTTTCCAGTCAGTTGAACAAGAGATTTGATAACATCAGAAAAAGATGAATTGAAGATGAAAAAAGCAGAAGAGCCAGAGAGTATTCTACTGTTAATCGGATTGGGAAGTGAGCCATCAGTGGCAATAGAAAGGGAGTGAAAAGAAGAAAAAGAAAGTTTTTGGGCTTCACTAGCCTCAGAGAGGTGTTGGTGTACAGCCTCATCATCAGAGGGATCGATGATATCCCTAAAGTTTATTTGTTTGTGGAATTTGTTGATGATTCTTGAGCCTGGGTTGGCCCAAGGTGAGAGTAGTTGGAAATGGTCAGAGATATTTGTGCTTTCAATGATCATGTCGAAAGCTGGGGAAGCATATTTTTGGGGAAGGGTGATGACATCTTCTTCATCTCTTGTAAGGAGCTTGATAGGGTGATCCAAGGGTAGGGTTTGGAAGTGAGATGAGCACCTTTTGGCAAGTTTGTGAATGTGGTATTTGATGGGGATAAGACCCACTATCGCTTCAGTTCCCCCCTTTGGAGATGTTCTGAAAGCTCCTGTTATCCACAGGGCTGCTGATCACTGCATTTTCCCCAGTATTTTGAGGAGGTTTGTCATTTTCTTTTGTTGTGGTAGATACCATAGTCAAAAACCATATGTGGCAATGGGGATGATGCATGCTCTGTACAATGTCTGCTTGTTGAGTGGTGATAAGCCTCTATTTGAGTTGCCTAGGAGACGGAGGCACTTTGTTGTTGATAACGCCTTGGTTGAATAAAAGTGAACATGTTCTTTAAACATGAGCATGTGATTGAACCAGAAACCCAGATATTGTAGAAAGGGTTTAGGGGTGAGGATGATGTCATTGCCTTGGAGGTCATGTATAGTGATGTCAGGATTGTTCTTGGCCCATGGTCAATTAGAAAAATGGAAGACCTCATTTTTGTTGTGTTTGAGTGCAAGGCCCATGTCGTTGAGGAAAGATGCGCACATGTCATATACCTGTGAAAGAATTCAAGCATTAGTTTCGAAGGAGTCTGTTTGAACAATAATGAGCCCATCATCCACAAAAGAGAGTAGTTTACAATGAGGGTCATTGGAAAAATGGTACATGAAAGGAGATAGCATGATGGAGGTGAGAATAGGAGACAAAGCAGAACCTTGGCCTACACCAACAGAAGCAGGGAACAGTGGAGAGGATGAAAGACCCCATGAGTAGGTCGTAAAATGATTTGAAAGATAGTCTTTAAAGAAATCAACAATCTTAGAAGGGAAACTATGTCTGTGTAGAATGGAACATAAAAGTGAATGATTTATAGATGGGAAAAATTGTGCGATGTCAAAGGCCAAAACACTTGTTTTTTGTTTCTTGGTCCATCCTTTCTGGACCATGTGCATAAGGTAGACACCTGCATCTTCAGTTGATCTCTGGATAATCCCTCCAAATTGTAGAGGGTGAACTAGGTTAAAGCGTGTGGCTTCAAATTGTAATTGGTTGGAAATCATCTTCTTGATGAGTTTTCCTAGCATGTTAAGCAGGATGATGGGGTGGAACATTCTTGGTGTGGAATAGTCCACCTTGTTTGGTTTAGGGATAATTACTGAAGTTGATGTTTTGAAGTGATTTGGCCAGGTTGAAAATTTGACGCAGTAATTACTAAGCGCCAAGATGTTGATGAGCGCTTGATTGTGTGCAAGTATTGATTTGAGGTGGCCCCAATTCAGATGGTCTCATCCTGGAGCAGAGGAGTTAGAGGTTGGTTTGAGAGCATCTTGAATCTCTTTTATAGAAAATGGAGGCCAATCTCTGGTGTTGTGGGCCAGAAGGGAGTTAACAGTTTCTTCATCCACCTTTCTTCCACTCACTGAGTTGTACATGTCATTGAGAGCCAACCACAGGTCTTCAAGGTTGTCACACATCTTTCCTTTGTGACTAATGGATTGGACTGGTGGGAGCTTTCTTTCCTTTGCCCAGCTCATGAGATCCCAAGGATGTCTGTCTTCCTCGGCTATTTGTTTGATCTTCTCATCAAAAAATTTCCTTTTTGCAACTCTCATTGTTCTCCTAAATGCGGTCCACCTATTCTTGGATTGTTGGTTTTTGAAGGCCTCTAGCGCTTCTTTGCATTGGTGGTTCCACCATGGTTTGGATTTGTTGGTGATATGTAGTTCCCTGGCATTAGCGCACCATGCTTTGTCAATTGTTGCACTCAATTCGGCTGTATAAGCATGAACATCTTCAGATGACAGGCATGGTGTTATCAGTTTCTCAAGGAATTGAGATATTTGAGTGATGAAGGTTTGTTCCTTGTCTGAACCTTTGTGAATAGTCATGCACTTAATCGTTGGTTGGAAGCACTGGATTTTAACCTTAACCTGAAGTGGGTTGTGGTCTGACATCATGCATAAGTCTGGGTGAACTTGGTGGGTTTCAATGCCTTGGGCATTGGGGCAGAGGAAGATGTGGTCAATAACTGAGGGTTTTTTGGCTGTATCGTGAGGGATGTGCATGGGCATAGCATGTATAGGAGGTGATCTTTTGAGACCAAGATCTGCCATAAGTTCATTCAAGTCATCTTCTCTGATCGAATGATGATAGACCGAATTGTCCCAGTCTGGTGATTTGGTGTTGAAATTGCCCCCTGCACAAATTATGGGGATGGTTGAAATGTTCCTAAAAACATCAGCTAATTTAGGGAACGGATTGTCTAGTGAATCTCCATAACAGTTTAAAAAATAGAAGCAATGGTCCATAAACAGGGAAATTAGTTGGAAGTCCTGCAAGTGTATAATGTCTGAATGTAGAGAGGGTCTCAGTGAAGAAAGAGATTTACGAATGTATGTTAAAGTCCGAGGTTTTTCAATGGATCAGTCTTGGATCGGAATCCAATCATTGTGAATAGGAAATCCATGCATTTCTTCCCCATCAGGGATAGCAGTGGATGGGACATTTCATATGAACCTGTCCGGAGGTTCTTGAAGGCATAGAATATGTACATTATCCATATCTGGAGAATTTAAAAGCACCTCTGTCAGAGGCCATGAATGTTGGACATTATGAAAATGAAAAGATATAGAGGAAAGAATCCAGTCCTTGATTGCCTTGGCCTTGCTCACCCTTTTAGGGCTTTGGTGTGCAACCACAGGTTTTTTACCTTTGGGTTTACTATGCATAAACCCCACCTGAGTTGAAATCATCACAATTCTTTTCTTCATGGTCACACTGTGTGCGTCTCTTGTGCCACTCCTGATCGAATCTGTGTTTGAAGTAGATGCACTTCTTGGAGTCTGCTGAATGATCACCTTTGCAATTAAGGCATTTGAAGGTGTGAGGGCATGACGCCTCACGATCGGTGGCCAGGCAATAGTTCTCATCCCCTGGGTTCCCTTTACTTTTGCAGCACACACCATGGGTGCGATGGTTCTTCAGTTCGTGTGGGCCTCTGCAAATGCCACATCTAGGGTTACGTGCATGACATGCATGGGTAGGATGATTCCATCGCCAACATCTATGGCAGTATGGAATACTGGTATGTTGAGTAGCCACTCAGAAAGTGCATACTCATCCCCCAAAGTTAATGGTGTGATTAATAATGGTCTTGGCCCTGGTTCCCATTTGCGAGTCCCATAAGTCAATGTATAGATTCATGGTGTCTGATTTGGCAGTGACTCTTGCAAATCGTGGGGTTGAGATGACAAATTTGAAGGTGTCAGCATATTGAGAGTCATACACTGCTTTGGATAGATGTGATAGCGTGTACAGGGTTCCATCCTCCTGGTAATAGGGAATGTTGCAAAGTTTTATGTACAATTTTGATTGGGGGAGAGAGGGACATATGTTGTTTAGGATTCTCTCATTGGGGGGATCTGTGTTGAGAGACAGTGATTTGAAGAGCCAAGTCTTGATCATATCTAGGTCTTGTTCAGATGCGACTTGGTTGCACTTGATCCATAGTGATTTTGGCGTAATATTTGCTGATTCAGCCCTTGTCTTGGATTTGTTGTTCACAAGACCACAATTGATGAATTTGACCATGTGCATTTGGCTGGTCATCTCAGCATGAAGGAGTGGGAAAAATCCTTCTAAGGGAATGATAATGTTCTTTTGGGATGGGCCCTGAGTGACAGTGGGGGTGTTGGGGTTGTTTCGTGGAGGGGAGGGAGACCACCTTGGTGGGGTGGTTGGCTTGGGGGCTTTCTGAGGATACATTTTGTAGAACATATCCCTAATGGCATCAAATCCAGTTTCTGGAGTGACGGCCCTTATCTTCTGTCCAAATTTGAACAGTTCATTTGCAGTTTTCTCGTCCATCAGGTTCATAGGAGGGGTGGGCGAGGCAGCATTGGCATATGATTGGTTAGATCAGGATGGTGGGGAAGGTGCTTGGGAGCGTTTAGGCTTGTTAGGGGGAGGAGGGTTTTTGGGGGGGGAAGGTTTGGTTTGGTTGGCACCTGGGCATCACCTTTGGAATTTTCACCTTGTTTCCCTTTGCGGGGTTCAGGCTTTTGGACATCAGGTTTAGGAGTGTAAGCTCCTCTTTGGTTAGAGTGGACTGAGATCCATCTGTGATCCAGTTTGGTTTGTTTTGTGGGATTGCCCCATTGGTCCTTGACCCTAGACAGTTTGCCGTTTCGTTTCGGCATGTTGGACTGGTCCTCTTTCGAGGCCTGGATAGCAGCTTTGATATCAGCTGCTTCTTGAGCATCAACAGCCATAGCTGTGTTGTCTTGGGTGGAGTTAACAGAGATAGGGTTTTCTTCTCTTCCTTTCTCCACTCATCTCTGCCTTCTTTGTTTGGTAGATGGTGGGGTCGGTGTGGGTTCATTGACTCTGATGGTGCTCATCTCCTTCATGAGCTGGTTGACATTCTTGACTTCCTCATTAGGGTTGACAAAAACTCCATGATCTCTGGCTAGTCTCATATAAGCGACCTTTTGGACTTGATTGGTTTCCCCAGCATATTTGCAGGGCAATTCACTGATTACATTGATGTGTGACATGCATGAGAGAAGGGAATCTAGTCGATCCCCGATTTTGGTGTTAGAGAGGTCAATGTTTTGCCCTCCACAGTGATGCAACCATTGATTGGCTATGCCCAAAATGTATGCAACAACCTTTGCATCACCCAATGTGGTGCCATCAGGGTCGGCATCAGCTTGCAAGAAATCCAGAGCACTTAGTAAGCACATTTGGGCCTGTGATGACCAATCCCTATCGGTAGGGGTAGGCCTAGGAGGTTTTGTTTGGGGGGGAGAGGATTTGTCATCACTCTGGGGTGCTGAGTCATCCATATGTTGATCCTCCTGTGGTGGGGAAGGATGGGGGGGCATATCCCATGTGGAAGACAGTTGGGGGATAGAGTACTCTTTGGTGATTGCTTGTGCCAGTGTGAGGGTAATGGATGCCTTGTTGACAGGAGGAATAGAAGGGGAGGGGGTTTGAGGAACCCACTTCATGTGTTCTTCTCCATGTTTGGGCATGGTGAATGCATCTGGAGAATGGGGGATTAGGCTGATACCAGCATTTGTGGGGAGGACACTTTTGGCAGTGTCTTCACTATGGTTGCTCTCAGCGTCATCTTTGCTGTCAGAGATGTGTGTTGGAGAATGTGTCCTTGAATTAGAGACATCTTCATGGATGCTCATGTGCCTTGTCGAGCTCCTGATGGAGTCCATAGGTGAATTGGAATGTCCTTGTTTGTCCCCAGTCTCAGACTGGGTGCATGCAATGGGGATAGGTGCGAACAGGCCTTCAGAGGCTTCACAAATGGTGGACTGGTTGACCTGGTCCAAGGTTTTGAAGTTCAACATCTCAAATGTCATTGCAATGCTCTTGCTTGATCCATTTCTTCTGCGACCGATTCCTATGATGCTACCCACTCTTCTTAAGCCCTCTTTGGCTCCTTTCATGATATTGCTTCAAAAGTATTTGATGTTTAACCACTATTCAGAGTAGATTGATGGTGGTTACTGGAAAAGGAAGGTGGATGATGGACTTCTCATTGTACAATCAGACTCCTTTGAAAAGAATGCTAAAACCCTCTCACAGATTTACAGAGCATGCACTTCCACTCTCTCCAATATGGGCCTCACCCTTGAACATACAAAGAATGAAATATTCCACTTCTCAAACCACCCATGGGCTGAATCAAACCCTGATGTGACCATTACAGATGAACATGGTCACAACATCACACTCACTCCTAAACCATTCATTCAGTACCTCGGCTTTTGGTTTGATTGAGTGCTCACTTTCAAGGAGCATGTATGCTTCTACTCCACCAAGGTGCTCTCAACCACTAAATGCTTATGACTCCTGGGAAACTCAAATTGAGGACTTTCCCCAGTCAATAAATGTATTCTATACTGAGCATGCATCATACCCATAGCAATGTATGGATTTCTTTGGTACCTACCATACCAGAAGAAACTACGAAATCTTACAAAAATGCTTGCACAAATGCAACACTCAGCCACCTTATGGATCACTGGTGCATTCTGCACATCCCCAAAAGGAGGAGTCAAGTCCATAGTGGGACTCATCCCCATCACCTATCATATTCACAAACTGGCAAAGAGATGTTCTTCTTGATACTGCACACTCCCATCCACCCACCCTCTCAAACTCCTCACAAGAGATGAAGACAATGTTGATGAGTCAGGAATGGTTTTTTGATAGAATAGTGATGTTATCACTCCTGCATCATGCAAGTTTGTGGGGAGATAAGTCAATAGTTGACGTGTGGAAGAATGAGTGTGTTTGGGTAACTAGTATTTAACTGGTAACAGAGGATTTTGAAGTAATGTGAAAAGTTGGGAGAATGGGGTTGACCAATGTCAACCTACCTGGGGAGATGGAAATACCACTTGTTTCTGAGCAAGATCTTATGTGGTGGTGAAACACACATACAAGTCCTTGGAGGCAGAAGTCAATAAGATACTAATATCAGGACACACTAGTCCTGTATCCAGTGCCTTGCTTGCTTTAGCAATGTACTGACTAGTACCTATCTGACAACAAGTTGTTGATACTCAGCTGCAATACACTCCTAACTAGATTGTTCTCCAATCTAGCCTTCTTATCTCTAACTTGTTTAGATCCC